>BPLR01002419.1:0-37218 GCA_021605095.1 Caerostris extrusa
TTTTTGTGGTTGCAGCGATGACTCTCTGAAATGCTGTTCTCAACAAAATGGTCAAGCTCAGCATTTTATGGTTTTAATGGAAGAAATTTTTTTTTCGAAGTACTAAAAAGAAGATTGAAAGGGATTTATGGTACCATATTGATAATAATTAAATTATAGTTATTTTTAACAGCATAAATAATTGTAGATGTGTAACAAATATTTCTTAAATACGTAAAGATTAACAATAATCACCAGTTATCCTCCCTAAGTTGGGCGTAATTCTTCCAGCGGCTCCTGCCATTTGGGCTCCTAAGCTTTGACCAATGAGATGAACGTTTTCAGGATGTATTCCTTTGTTTTTCTGGAAAAAATCCGCTTATTTGATTAGTGAATACTCGAGAAAGTAACCAGCTGGCAATATAACAGGAAATTAAAACAAACCATTAGCTGATTTTGATATTTTTAATCTATTTATCCATATAAAAATGAAAGATACGCTCTACCAGGACTTAATAGTTATAAGATTTTTTTCCTAATGCAGCTGGCAAACACTTAGACAGTTGTCTTGGATGCCTAAGGCAAGCGTTGCACCGATGTTACTCACTTAGCACTACCCAGGAGGTGCATGTAGCTTGAAGATAAGCTACGGACGTGGAGTAACAACCCCCGCAACGCTCGTGATCCTGTTTAGACCGTCACCTACGGTTTAAAGTGAATTCTGAACCACTACAAACATCCATAGTACCACCGGGCTTGAACCCGAAACCTGGGGTACCGAGCGCCAAAAAGCGCTAGCATTTCGGCCATCAGGCCCGTAGTTATAACTTAGGAGCTTAATTTTTTTTTGTTTCACTATTCTTTTATCTGGTGCTTTGACGAAAGTAAAAAAATTGTCGCTATATTTTTTTCCAAACAAGTATAAATTATTTTGAGTTTGGCAGCATTTAGTTTTCGCTCCCTCTATAGATTTTCATTTCTCTTTAGAGAAATTTTCTTGAACTTAGAACGGTAAATTTTTGAATGTGGGATTATGATGTTTTTAAATATAATTTTAATTTCTTTCAAATATTCTGTTAAATAGACTCATTTATATTTCCAATTCTAAATTACTTTAGTTATAAATAATTATTAATATTAATAATTAATAATAATGAATACCTGGTCATATATAGTAGTGTAGTAATAATAAAAAAATTACATCTTCAAAGTTAATAAATGATTCCAGAATAATTTTCATATTAAATATATTTCATATCAAATCAGAATTTCAGAATAGAATATATATCAGAATATTTTTCATGTAAAAGATTCAGAATATTTTGTAAAATTAATTAATAACGACTGGTATCGATTAGTAATCAACTTATAATTTTTAATTAATAATGTCTAGTTTTAATAAATAATGACTATCTGTTAATTTTATATACGTTTTTTTTGAATTACATAAATCTCATTAGAACATTATATTTATTTTTAAATGCAAATCATTGAACATTTGAAATTAACTCCTTTTAAATTATATGAATTAAAAATTTGCTGAATTCATTATCAAATGAAACTATAAAGTTTTTTAATTACGTTATAAGCTACAGTCTTTTCAATAGTTCTTGGAAATACTTTTTATAGTGTGATTTTGTTATGAGCCATTGTGCATTATATTATTTTGAACATAAAATAAAAATTAAGTAAACAAATAGCTGGTCTTACCTGCAAATACTTAATTAGATTTGACAATTCAGTAGCGACCAATTGGCTGTTGAAAGCAGCTATGGTATAAGGTGGTTTATTGTAATTTGACCAATCGACCACGATCACATTGCATTCGTATAGTGCTAAAAATTTATTTTTCATCAACTGCAAAAGGAATTTATCATTAAAAATACTTAAAATATTGTTGTCAATTCCAGAACCAACTATATACAACACACCCAAGCTTAATTTAATACTTCATCTCTCGCATAATAATATTAGCAAGAGAATATTTAAAATGTAATTATTGGCGAATGTATTGGGAAATCTTCAATGAAAATGTTTCCTGATATCTGTTATTTGTTTTGACACATCTTTCAATATTTAGGTTATCCTAATTATTAAGAATTATTTTTCTAATTTCCTCCACTGAATGAAATAAATTTTTTTATTTCAGTTGAATATCAAAAATATCTATCTATTGAAAAAAAAAGCTGTTTTCAAGAAAAAAATCAAATTGCTCTTGTCCAGTTCTTGATGTATCAACGAAAAACGAAAAGTTGCAGAGGGTGCAATTATTTTAGCTGCAAAACAATTTAAATGCTACAGTATGGCCCTACCAAGAATTTGAAACGTGTTTCTAAAAATGATTATCAAAGTGATTCTTATGCCAAAGTTGATTCTTTGAAAAAACAAACAAAAAACTGTGGACGTAAATGCAACAATTATGGAGAAAAACTTGAAAAAATTTAGAAATATTCCTCTTAGAAGAAAAAGCAGCATAAGATAAGTAGCTCACGCCATTGAAGTTTCTAAATATATATTTTGAAGTTCCGAATTTTGAAAAATGTAAAATCTTTAAAAATAGTTTCAAGCAACATCAAGTCAATTCTTGCAGAAAAGAACAGGAAAAAATCGTGTCAAATTTTGTCTGTCAAAAGTACTTCCTGACGTATAGTTTATGGACTTTAAAGTTTATATTCACAATATATTAGTGAATATTAATATTTTTAAATTTTTGTTTTTTGATAATAATTATGGCGTTCTATATTTATTTTCTTTTGCTACTATTATTATAGAACAAATTAAATTCACCAACTGGTACTACAATGTGACCGAGGGAATACATGATTTTAAAACTAATAAACGATTCAATTGGGGAGACCTATTAGCCTAATCTAAATTTAACCAATAGTAAAAAAAAAAATGAATAAATCTAACCAATAGTAAAAAAAAATGAGTAAATTTAACCAATAGTATTAAGCTGTTAAATTAAAACCAGTAGTAAAAAGTATGCTTTAGATATCTTACCATAAATACGTTGTCTACGCTGGCTGGTGTTATTTTCACAAGGAACCCATGAATCAAAAACTTCATAGGGTAAGTTGCATTGAAAGGACATCGTTCAAGGGCTTCTAAATTCGGTTCCAGGAAACAAGGCTCTTCCGGGTGATCGGGGGTGTAGAGAAGATACTGAATGGGTGAGTCTGTGTCTCTTGGGGAATACATGGCACTTTCAGAAGTTCCTGCTATAGCAAGAACTGCTTTATAATCTGAAAGAAAGAAATTACAAGCACCATTTCATAAGTTTGTCAAAATAATTTCAGAGTATAAATTACTTATTAGTAGGTAGTATAGGTATATCTGAAAGATACATATTTAAAAGACACACGTTTTGTATAGGAGTGATATTTTTTCTTCTAATGCAGCTAGCAAATAGACCGTGATCTTCGCCATAAGGGCTGCACCGATGTTACTCACTTTGCATTACCCAGAGAGCGCGTGTAACTTGATGATAAGCCACGGAAGCGGATTAACAATGCCCCCGCAGCGCTCTACGATCCTATTAGGACCGGGACCTACGGCTTAAAGTGGATTCCGAACCACTACAACAACACCCAACGCCTTTTGGGCAACCCGTGATACCGAACGCCACAGCGCTAGCCATTCGGCCATCAGGCCTCTATGTATAGGAGTGTATGGTAGGAAGTGATGTGTTGAGGAATGAACACTCTTTCAAACGAATATCTCGCAACATATAGGCCCAACTGAAATCCATTAAATGACAATTTCAAGTCCTCAGACTCTATAAGACCATTTTATTCTTACTTTGTGTTTTCTATTATGTGACTCCAGTTGATTCCATTGATGACCTTTTTGCTCGACTACCCATTGTAGCAGAGAAATTCCTGACATCTGTTTACCAATCACTTCTTGGATGCTTCCAAGCATATAGTAACGTGATGATCGCAATTTTGAACATTTATTGAAACATTGAATCAAAGGAGCGCTATGCAATGGTGTTGTAAATAAATAATATTTTTCTTTTCATGGCTAATTTTTTTTTGTGTTCGTGCATCAATGCGCCATTTTTGACCCTACATTCCTATAAAAAAGTATGTTTTAGTACGCTGTACTGCGCCTAAAATTTTGTTCCATGATCGTTGAATCACCATGTAAATTAAAATTGGAATTTTGAATTAAATTAAACAGAATCGGGAATATTTAAACAATTTTTGATTGAAATTAATTATTTTTATATTCTAAATTATATTTGTCTCCATAAAATACAAATTTGTATCAACATTATTTATGGCAATACAAAGCTTTGTTGCTTCTGAAAGATTTTTGATTCTGAATCTTGCTTGCTGAAAGATTTTATTTGGCTGCATGCAAAGGAGGTTTGCAAAATTATATGCTCTTTGATAGGATCAAAATTGGGAAAGAAGCAACAAATGTCGGGGGCAGCATGCGAGTTTTAACTTTCTTTTGTAATAGAGTGACCAAAATTATTATTTTTTTTTTTTTTACAGAATAGAGACGGTATTTAAAGGCAGGACTGAGTTTCCCCAATTGAAACCGATATTTCGATCACCAGGCTGTTCCTGCCTATGATTTAATTAATTCAAAATTATTGAAACAAGTGTTTTCATTTTGTTTCTTTTAACACTTTCAGGAAAGTTATATTTATCTGCTATATTGTATTGCCATTTGAAATAGAAATTAATACCATGAATACCTCCAAAAGTGACATCTGGAAGTCTGAAACATCTCCTCTGCTCCTATAGTCTGTGAGAAGAATATTAGTTTATGAATTTATCGTGCTTCTATATTAGCACATAAAATTAATGGATATCTTGTTCAAATTGTATGATCGGTCAAAAATTTAGAATGGAGAACACGAAATTTTGATTTTCTTACAATCGTAAGATTACCTTATTACCATCGAAGTTGTAAAACAGAAATTAAAACTTGTAGTATAAACACCATTATATGCTAACATAATATAATTTATTATATCTTGATTAAAATGTGAAATTCCTTATAATAGAATACCTTAGCGGTTGTACCATTCTAAAAAATGTCACACTGAGTTGCAATATGTTATATACTATAGCATATAACACATTTTTCTACTAACACTATTTTCGTGTTAAACATTCTTACTATTTTCTTTTTCTTGTTGAAGTCTTTCACATTCGTTTGGGCTTTCGTCTTCATTTCGATTCTCTTCTGTCTGGTGTTCAATTCCATAACCTAAAATATTAATAAAATTAACGCATTTTTCGCATATCTATTTTGATCCAAACAATACATATTAAACGATAATTTTAAAATGCTACACAATTAAAAATTTGGGGCATATTTAATCATGCATCATTTATGTCATTTAACTTTTATAACATCCTCCTTTTTGCACCCACTAATTTTGTAACCACAATTTTGAATCTAAAGTTAAGGATAATAACTGACCCTTTCTCCTCGATCCCAAGGGGCATTATGGCCTAGTAGCTAGCGCCCTGGGCTCGGTATGACAGGTTTCGGGTTCGAGTCCCAACTGTGACATGAATGTTTGTAGTTGTTCGGAATCCACTTTAAACTTTAGGTTCCAGTCTGTTTAGCCTAAAATGTGCACAAGGTGACCATAGAGCGACAAACCAAACCTCGATCTCAATGGAAGGACTGTCAAGTCTAAATCTTTAAGATATTAGATCTGAAGTCAGGTCTTCAGTCGTTAGGTGTCAAAGCCCATTTGAGCATTAAATTAGAAGCAAAAGCACAGGAAAATATGGAGATCCTTGGTGTTAGAAGATTAAACCATGACTTAACAATTAATACGAAATAAGAAGCTTTAAGGATTTTAGAGTTGTATTTAGTAGTGAATAGATTGAAATGGTTTAAAAAACGTAAGATAATAATTATTTCTGTTTAGAAGTACATATTTTTATGAATAATATTTTTTCATTGTAAGCTGAGTGAATATAATGTTAAGAAATATGCTATTTTCTACTTATTTTTATAGTAATTCATTCACATTATATTATAAATTTCACAATACACATAGCTTAATAAATCAGTGTTTCGTAATAAGCAAAAAACACAGTTTTTTCTTTCAGAAACAAATGTTTTTGAAAGAATGATTGTGCGAATTTTTTAAATTTAATGCGTTCTATTCAGACTGAATAAATTGGCTCCATTAGTAATAAAATGTCAACATATTACAGTTTGGTAAGACAATTTGTATTACTAAGAAATATTTTTCAAGGTTAATTATATTTAAAAACAATGAAAAACTCGAGCACAATATACTATGTATTATTTTAAAGCGACTTTATTCATTGAAAGATTATACTTTTTTTAAAATCCGTTTCTCATTTCTACAATAATTGATTATAATGGTTGACCATAAGCAAAAAGTAAATTACATTTATTTTAAGATTTTTTTCTAAATTAAATGTAAACTGGTATGAAAAAATGTAAATAAAAGTTTTTTACTGTCTGAACGGAATCCCATGAAAAATCATATGGTAAATTAGAATACAGAGACTATACCTTGCCTTTAAAAGACGAAGAAAGCAAATTAATGTAACAATGAATAAAAATGCGAACAGTATGTTAAATAGAAAAAGAAATTATCGAAAAAAATAACATTGTTAAAGTGTTGAATTATATCTCAAAGATTCAACCTCTCAAAAGAGGATTTTTGCTCCTGTGGAGAAACTGGAGAATCATTACACTATGTAACTACTTGCCTTCTTACAAAATCATGACGTCTTAAAATCCCGCATCATCATCATCAGTGGCGCAACAGTCTCATGGTGGGTCAATGCCTTCTGCCTACTGGCAGTTTTCAAGACAGGAGATGTTATCTTTTTACTGGATAGGGTTGCAGCTTTTTTTTACGATATAGCGTCGTCAGTTCTACGCCCAACTCTCTACAGTCACATTAGAATGGGAAATATATTTTAAAATGGATTGCGAACCGCTACAAACATCCATGGCACCAACGGGACTCGAACTCGAAACATGTGGCACCGAGCGCTAGTCACTAGGTCATAAAGCCCCTTAAAAATCCCTACTAAAATTATTACATTAATTATCATATAAATATAATTTATAAACCATGGACCAGATGGAAAATCATCAATTTAATGAACTTTATAGAAGAAAATGAATAATTAATTATCCCAAGAAACCATTACCCCCGAAATACAAATTGAGCTATCTGCACCCATTCTACCACTCTCAACAAAAATATTTGATTCTTCGCAGAACGAAAGTTGTTATAACATTTCGTATCCTATTCCATGCATTGTTTTCACAAGTTTATTGCTATTGTTAATTCCTTCTGTATTGTATATTTTTCGGGTACTTACGTATTAACGATATCTTTGCGACAGTTGCGCCAATAAAGAGCACACGCGCCAACCGCAGCTACAGATTTGGCGGTTTTTAAGTGGTGCCAATCTACACTTAAAATATTTGTTCCAAATAATAAAATATACAAAACACATCATTTAAAATTAAAACGCTTTCAAAAATTTTTTTGGTCCAAATAATAAAATATACTATTCTATTGGTTTGGTAATCTTTCCAACTGTCAGAATAAATTGTGCTACCATCTGCAATGTTTTCAATAATTTTATCAAGAAGGGTAGAGCCATTTCTATTAGGAACAGTGACAACAAACGAATCTCTTGTTTCTCTACATATACCACCAAACACCCACTGTTGGGTTAATATTCGACCACAATTATTTTTACGTTTAGTAAACAAACTTTCATCAATTTCCACAATGCAATCTGGTCCACCTACCTTCTTTTGGTTTATTCTCCATATCCAAGACACATTTCACGCATGTAATTGTTCCAATCTATAACAGTTTTATCCGATATATCAAGTTGCTTTTCACAAAATTTAATCGACGTCAACTCCTAGCACCAGCAGTATATGAATCTCAAAGCTGTACAAAATGGAATTCTGCTTCCCTCAAACCAGTTGTCTTTTCTAAGTCCCACACGATAAGTACACTGACTGAAATTGCATTTCAAAACTTACGTTCACCAAAATAAAGTTTCTTGTCGTGGGAATTGGGACATTTTCGTTGCTTTGGTAAAATATTTCGCTCCTGAAAAAATAAAATTGCATCTTGTTCTGTTTCTGGCAAATCCCAAATACACATTTTCGTAGCACTACAAAATGGCGTCAAAACTCAGCAAATCTGCAGCTGTTAGATTGGCACCACTTAAAAACCGCCAAATCTGTAGCTCTGTTAAAAAACCGCCGAGTCTGTTGCCAAGGTATCGTTAATACGTAAGTACCATTTTTCGTTACACTCATTTCTAATGTTAGTTACATAGTGCCATGGTTCATTTTTCTATATTGTATTACAATTCTGTTTATTACTGTAATTCTGTAATTTTTAAGTTTTATTTTAATATTTTTCCACTCTTCTACTGGTAAGGGACTACAAAACCGTGGGTACAGAGATGAGGGGTTGTGTAAAGTGACGTAAAGTATAGGATATGACCTTTCTTGACTTGCAATGATTACTTGGTAACATCTCTTCGTAGTCAACGCCTACAAAAGTCGATAGATGTGGGATATTGACTGCATTCGTTTTGCCTATTTCAGCTTCATTTATGACGTCTGGTTCTTGATATTTGCATGTGAATTACCATCCTATTGATTTGTAATCATAATTATAATCACAGCAAACCTTTTCTGAATTGAACATACATTAAACTTCATTGTGATGTATGTTCCGTACATACGATTACTGTTTTTAAGTATATCTAAATTTTTTTTTATTAAATTTAAAAAAATCTTCTTAATTTTAAAAAAAATGGTGGTGCTTGCTAATCTACATTATTCCGCCACTTTTTATAGCCTTCTGAACCTCATACGTGGAATTTCTTATTGTTATTGTGAACCTACATCTTGAACGTTTCAACTACTTCATTATTTTAATACACTATTCAGCAGATAATCACCTCCTAAGAAAATTTATTTTATTTTATCGTCAAATATTAGTTTTAAACCTACAAGGGCCAAGGCATTCCGTGAACTTTCATTATTGATTAATTGAAATGCACACTATTGAGATAAAAATAATAAAATTTTTATTGCACCAAAATATAATAATAATTAAGATTCAAAGATAATACTAGGATATATAGCTTTTTTAAATAGTGAATTGAGAATGAATTAAATGATAATTTCCACAGTTTGCGTGCAAAAAGGTTTAAATTCGTTTGCGACGTCCCTTGTGTTTAAAAAAACAGCAATAAAAAAAAAAAAAAAAAAAAAAAAAAAACACAACAACGGATGAGTAAACTTGTTGGCGACTGTGACAGGGTGCATGAAGTGTTTTAATGAATGATTAGGCCTCCTAGTAAGTGTTCTCTGTGATATGAAAGTGCAAAGACTTTTAAATATATCAGGATAATGTTCTTACCATTATTTTTGTAACATTATTCTTGAGATAAAGATTTAAAAAAAAAAGTAATAATATTTAAAATTATGAATAAAATATTTTCGCACTATCCTTATTATTAAATGGAATTTTTTAATAATTACTCAGCTGACTCGTGGTAACGTGGCTGGGGTGCATTAGGGCTGAGGTTCAATCCGGTGGCTGCTTTGTTGTAGGCACTGTTTCAAAAAACGAGGAGCCTCGATGGCGTTTATGATGTTCAGAAGTTTGCTTCGTGAGTCGGACTACTTGTTGGGAGTTTTCCGAAGTTTCTCCTATACGATACGCAAATGAGAGGTCGTTCTCCCTAAAAGTCCTCACGAAGGCACTGCCTTCCTTCTTCAGCGTCACAGAGTCAAGCCAGATTTCTTCCAAGTGGTGCTCCATCACAACTGAAATTGCCCCCTCCCTTTCCCTCCTTCCATGAGAACGCACAGGCTCATGGACTTGGCCTAGAAGTTGCTGTTGACCAAGTGGGATAAGAGACAACAACAACAATAACTAGTGTAAAAATAAACATAAATTAAATGGAAATTTAAATTAAAATGGTTTTCTATTTTTTTCCCCTTCCGAATTCAGATATGTCTTATCCATAATCCTACTTGAGTAACAAAGCGTGCATTGTAGAGCATAACATATGGGTCATAACATTTTTTTGTTGTAATGCAGCTGGCCAACATTTAGACAATTGTGTTTGATGCCTTAAGGCAAGCACTGCACCGACGTTAACCATTTAGCACTGACCAGGAGGTGCGTGTAGCTTGAAGATAAGCTACGGACGACGGAGTAACAATTTCTCCGCAACGCTCTATGCTAGACCGGGAACTATGGTTTAAAGTGGATTCCAAACCACTACAAACATCCCTGGCACCGCCGGGACTCGAACTCAAAACCTGTGGTACAGAGCGCTATGCCAGCCTTTTTACCAAACATAAAATTAACAAATTAAAAGCAAGTTGATCAGAAAAATTTGCTAATCGATATTTCTGATTTGCCCGGGACATAACTTTATTTGGCATATTTATATATATATATATATATATTTCTATATAAATTAAAACTGATATATTTATTAGTGTTAGATGCATATTCTATGCATTTAATTTATAAAGTTTATTGAACATTATGAAATATTTTAAAGCGAATTTAAAAAAAACAATAAACAAAGAAATATTTTTCTCTTTGCAAGAAAGTTTAAAAATGTTTAATATTTTAAAACACATTACCTGTTTCAAAGACTTTTAGATATAATATTGCTAATACTGTGACTAATAAAAAGAAATACGAACTCATATTTTCCAGAAGCATTTGAGACAAAAAAAAGCTTCAATTTTCGTATTCACACCGCATCGCTTCTCTTTTATTTTCCACACCGTAATTTTAATAAACGACGTATGCAAAATTTGACTTTTGAAGAAAAATGAAACCTTGAATCATTAATGTTGAAACACATATAGACGAGACAGATGTAGATTGTTAGAAAGAATGATTTGCGTTGCCGAAACGCAGACACAACATTTCAAAATTTTCCTTTATGTATGTACAAAATTGCATAATTTTGACTGATTTGTATGAAATTCACAATTAAAATTGTTTATGGGCTTAAATTTTTATAATTAGCTTTTTTTCAATTCCTATAATTAGCTTTTTTTCAATTCCTATAATTAGTCCACACTCTCCCTATATATATCTTGTTCAAATTTTTAATCGTTCATAAAATACTTTTTATTCATCCACTCAAGTTCAAATATATTTTTTTGGACTTGCAGTGGATGACACTGGATGTTAATATCGTTTTTTCAAAGATTAATTCCTTCATTAATTTAATTAATTAATTAATTATTTTTAGATTTAAGTTGCATGTATCAAATAATAGATGGCGCCAGATGTAAGAGGAAAATTTCAACTTTATTTATAAAGGACTTTTTCTGCAATATAGTGAAAAAAAGTAGGAATTGACTTTAGAAATTATTTTTTGATATTACTTGTTTTTTTACTTTAGATTTGAAATCGCATAAACTTTCTCACCAGTATTACGTTTATGTTTACGTATTACAATTTATACGTATATACAATATACAATGTATTGCGTATTTTATTGCGTTTTTTGTACAGTATTACATATTTATTACGCCAGTTTATTATGTAAATAACCACCAGTATTTCACCACTTTCTCACCAGTATTTGTTATATAAACTTTCTCAATCAATTGACAACTTAAATTAGGAGGATAAAAATTGCTTTTCAATAAGGTTTCATCGAGTCTTGTTGGCACAAAATCCATATTTGACCAAGGTACGCCAAACAAATTAGTATTCACTAACTATTAGTAAAAACTTTTAAAGTTAAAATAGACATTGCTCGTAATTTAAAAATCTCATTACAAAAATAAAGCACGTGAATTATTATGTATAATAATTAAAAACCATTTTTCAAATCAAATAATTCATCAAAATGTAATATCAATGTATTTTTTTTATTTTTCAATTTGTATATTTGATTTTTCTATATTTTGGATGCGATATTTATTTTAAGTTTATGTTTTTATGAATCACCGCAAAAGTTATTAAATTGGAAGATCAATTGAACAAAGAGAAAAATAAATACGGTTGTATTTCGTTGTTTTTTACACGTTTATAAAGAATTATGTCCAACTGTATATATAAATGTTTATCAACAACAAAATTTAACTAATGAAATTAACATTATTATTTTAATCATATAAAAATTTGCAATTACGATGATAAGGACATAAATAATAATTGGACATCTTTTAAATAATATCAAAGTAACATATCACCTCAGATTATCAACATTAAGGAAATTGAACTAAATTCTGATGAATGTGAAATAAATTTAAAAACTGATGAATGTTATCACGTTTTAAAAATGATTACTGATTTTTAAAAACCGATGAATGTTATCACATTTTTAAAAAATATAAATATAAAATCATATTTTTAGCAGTCAAACAGCACACTCATTTTGTACAGGAATTTATTTAAATAAGAAGATAAATTTTTAAATAAAAGTTAAAAAGAAAATTATCGTAAAATTTTTTTTTTTAATGGTCTTAAAATAATTCATTAAATAGCAAGGCAAAAAAAAAAAAAAAAATAAAAAGGGAGATTTTTTTCAAAGACATTTATTTTTCCAAGGACAGTTTACAGATGTTCCAAAACAGATCACTATATTTAAATTGAATTTTGAGAATGAATTTCTATTTCAATTTTAACGCATATGAATATGAGACCTATATAATTACATTTATAAAAACAAGTTGTCTTGCTATTTTATTATTGATCGTCATATTGAAGGATCTTAACTTGCTTCATCATTTATTGCGTTATACAATATTTTCGTAAAGTATATATATTTTTATTTTTCATTATGCATTATTTTGCGTTATGTCACATTTTATGAAAAATACTGCATCATTTCAGTTGTAAATCATTATGAGTACCAACTCAGAATTTTCTTTTATATTGGGTGAGTTTTACTTACAGTGCAAGTCCTACATTAATGGTTGCCGATTCGAATCATCCTAATGATTCAAAGAATTCGAAATTTTTTTAAATGTTTCAATCAAAAGAATTTGTCCATACCATGGCGCCATCTATTTTACGTAGTGAAACAAATAGGATAAATAATACGTTAACGAGCAAAAAACTACTAAATATTTCTACAATAACTATTTCAAACAAATATGCTAAATTTAAATAATTTTCCAATTTTATTAATATTTAACATTTATAAAATCTTCACCTCCATGTATAATTTTCCACTTTTTCCCAAAAATTTTCTTACTTTCTAAAAATTATTGAATTCTGACCACTTGACCCTCTTTTTCATTATTATCTTGTTAACTATCAAAATTTTAAACTAATTTTATTTCTCATAAAAATTTAGAAATTAGTATGTGATTTGAGGAATTGAAGAAATCCTTCATTTCCCATTTGTTACTTGAACTGAATTTCGTAAGCGCATATATATATATATATATATATATATATATATATATATTATTGAAGATTAAGGAAGTTCTATTAACATCTATTGGCAACTGCCATAAAGTAAGATTACAAAAATCTTCAAATATGTTAAAATTTCTTTGTCTAATTTTTTCTTTTTAAATTTGATAAAATACTGTTTTTTGATAAAAGGAAAAGCAAAAATCCATGTAATAAAAGTCATAATTAACTGAAAAACATTTTTTTTTTTAAATTTTCCATTTGTAGGAGTTCGTAGGAAGTAAATGTATTTAGCAGATGACATTCATTTCTCTTAATGACTTCTACCATAATTTTGTTGCTTTGCCTGCTTGGGTGTGTAATAGCTGATCGTATATCGTGGATTTTTAAACAGATGTGTGAAAATACATATTCTTAACTATGAATTCTATATTTTACATATTCTACTATATGTTTGTTTATTCTATGTTTGTTATATATATACACTGAAGTGACAAAAGTCATGGGATACCTCTTAATATCGTGTCGGCCCTCCTTTCGCCCGGCGAAGTGCAGCAACTCGACGTGGCATGGACTCAACAAGTCGTTGGAAGTCTTCTGCAGGAATATTGAGCCATGCTGTCTCGATAGACGTCCATAATTGTAAAAGCGTTGATGGTGCAGGATTTTGGGCACGAACAGACCTCTCGATGATGTCCCATAAATGCTCGATGGGATTCATGTCGGGCGATCTAGGTGGCCAGATCATTCGTTGGAATTGCCCAGAATGTTCTTCAAACCAATCGCGAACAGTTGTGGCCCGGTGACATGGCGCATTGTCCTCCATAAAAATCCCATCGTTGTTTGGGTACATGAAGTCCATGAATGGCTGCAAGTGATCTCCAAGTAGCTGAACATAAGCATTTCCAGTCAATGTTCGGTCCAGTCGCACCAGAGGACCAAGTCCATGCCATGAAAAAAAGTCCACACCATTACGGAGCACCACCAGCTTGAACAGGGCCTTGCTGACAGTTTGGGTCCATGGCTTCGTGGGGTCTGCGCCACACTCGAACCCTACCATCAGCTCTTACCAACTGAAATCGTGACTCATCGGACCAGGCCACGGTTTTCCATTCATCTAGGGACCAACCGATATGCTCACGTGCCCACGAGAGTCGCTGCAAGCGATGTCGTTCTGTCAGTAAAGGCACTCGAGTCGGTCTTCTGCTGGAATAGCCCAAGAAAGCCAAATTTCTCAGCACAGTTCTAACAGACAAGTCCCTTGTACGTCCACATTGATTTCTGCGGTTATTTGACGCAGTGTTGCTTGTCTGTTAGAATTTACGACTCTTTGCAGACGTCGCCGGTCTCGGTCGTTAAGTGCAGGCGGTCGACCACTGCGCTGTCCATGGTGGGATGTTATGCCTGAAATTTCACACTCTCGGCACACTCTTGTCACAGTGGATCTGGGAATGTTGAATTCCCTAACGATTTCCGAAATGGCATGACCCATGCGTCTAGCTCCAACTAACATTCCGCTTTCAAAGTCTGTTAATTCCCGTCGTGCGGTCATCATCACGTCAAAACCTCTTCACATGAATAACTTGAACAGAAATGAAAGCTCTGCGAAAGCACTGCGCATTTATACCTGTTCTACGCGATGCTACTGCCATCTGAAAATTTGCATATTGCTATCCCATGATTTTGTCACTTCAGTGTATGTATATAAACTCATGTTTGTGAAAATTGCAACACCATGAAAGAATCGTCATAATTGAATGAAATTTAATACCCAGTTGAGAGGCAGTGGTACAAATAAATGATTAAATGTTCAAAGCAAACAACACAATAACAAGATATCAGAATCAGTATTTTGTGTAGCCCCCATGCTCCGCAATATGTGCTGCTACACGACGTGGCATGGAGTCAAACAAATTTTGAATGTCTGCCTGAGGAAGAGCATTCCATATTGTTTGTATGCGCACCCAAAGTTCGTCTGAAGAAGCAACAGGATGAGGATTACGAGCGAGACGCCGACCAACGAAATCCCACACATGTTCAATCGGCGACATATCCGGGAATACGCAGGACATGGAAGAAGCTGTACCTGCCGCGTTGCAAAGAAGGATTGCACAGTCCCAGCAATATGAGGGCGGGCATTGTCCTGTTGAAATACAGCGCCTGGCAAGCTTTGAAGGAAGGGAACAGCTTGGGGCTGTAGAACTTCACTGATGTACCGGTTGCTGTACAGATTGTCCACAATTCTTAGCAATTGAGATCGTCCATGATATGCTATGGCACCCCAGACCATAACTCCGGGTGTCCGTCCACTGTGGGTTCGATAATGCACTCCAGAAGGTGGCGTTCACCGGCATAGCGTCTGACACGAATGCGGCCATCATGGTACCACTAATTAAAGCGGGATTCGTCAGAAAACACGACATGCTGCCAATCAGCACGCCAGTCTCTATGCTGAGCGGCCCATTGTCGCCGTAGGCGGCGATGGTTTAGCGTGAGAGGGATCCTGTATAAAGGAGTCCTTGCGCGCAATCCACGCTGCAGTAGACGTCTACGAATTGATGAAGCACACAATGAAACACCTGTAGCTATTGACCACTGTGCTGCCAATTGTCTAGAGGAAGTTGTACGGTGCGTCAGGGCCATGCGGACCAGGTGTCTATCATAGCGACCTGGCGTCACATTTCGGGGTCCACTACCGGATTTCCGAGTTGTCCGACACTCGTCCGTCCACTGCTTCCAAAGACGCATCACTATGCTGCTGTTACGCTGCACACGAGCGGCTACTGCACGATAAGACAATCCAGCTTCACGAAGGCCGATGATTCTCCCCCGTTCAAACTCTGTAAGTTGTTCAAATCTCGCTCTCTTTCATCGAAGAGGCATAAGTAACGATTGAGCTAACGTTTACCACTAGCAGATAACCACCGATAACCATACACGCCTCGCTACAACCGTCTATTTATTCGGATCCCTCCGCCGTTCAGAGGGCGCTGCTCAGCATACGCATGCTCTACAGATTTGAAATTCTAATCATTTGCATATCATGCGCCAATTTGCATTTCTTGAAAATTTCAGCTCACTCTCGTAAGTCCTTCATGGTGTTGCAATTTTCACAAACATGAGTTTATATAAAATTAATATTAAATTTTATACACATACACACACGTATATATATATATATATATATATATTATCTGATATCAAATAAGTTTGCTTTTTTTTATAACTGTGTATGACTCAAAATATACTCTACGTTAACATTTCGTCATAAGGAAAATTTAATTTATATAAATTACTATTTGAGATTCTGATATGTCAAGATATGGCTGTATTTTTAAAAAATGAAGATTTTTTGATAATTCACTCAGGTAATGTGAGATGTAAAATGCAATTTATGAACTGTAAATCAAATTTTTGTTTCAAGAGTGCCATTTTGTGACATGAATTTACCCATTTTTATTTTTATTTTAATTATTCTTTAAAAATGGTAATAAAATTAATTGAATAACATTTTTATGAAGTAATAATCAAAATTTTTGTAATAATAGCTATTAAAATGTCGCAAAAATAGTTTTTGCTGTTCATTTTAATTATTATGAAATATCTTTTTAAAAATGCAGTTGATGTTTAATATTCTATACCAGGGATGATTAACCTAATTTATTTTGGGGACGCTTTGAAATGCATCCTAACTCCGCGGGCCGCATATAAAATTATATATTCCCATATTAGATTTAGACCCACTATAGACATGTTTTGGGAGTGAAAATTGAAACATAATGAGTTATTATTTTTTGTGTTTACTATTATTCTTACATGTGAACATACTAATATAATAATAATGATAATAAACACACATTGTAAAGAAATATATAACACTAAAAATAAAATATAAAAACATATAAATATAAGCGAAATAAAAAAAAATGAAATCATTAAAATATATTCATTTTATTATTAGCACATCATAATAGGTGCTGAAGGTTAGCGTCCGTTATGTGTGAGCGTGTTTTGTGTTGGGTCAATTTCATTTTCGAAAAAAAAAAAAAAAAAAAAAGCAGGTGTAAGTTGAACCAAAAGCGCCAACAACTTCAACTAAGAATCTGGTTTGCTCTGCTATCAACAGTCAACCCTGCGTGCCTGTTGGTCACTGCTTTAAAGTGAAAAATATAACCTGTTACATTAGAAGTTCCATGGCGCGCGCTTCATGATTTCGCTGAACATAATTTAATTAGTCTGCGAATTCATAACTATAAACTCATAAATAAAACAGGCAATATCTGTATATATTCGTAATAATATTATTTTGAAATCAAAGTTAATTTTTCTCATCATTTCGACAGTTCATTTTTGAGTATGGATGCACACATAATGTATTTTTTAATACACTGATTTTCATTATTTTGGTCATTATAAAATAAATATATTTTGTAAAAGTGTGATAAATCTCACGGGCCAGAAAAATATTCAAGGCGGGCAACGGGTTGATCACCCCTATTCTAAACAAAGCTGAATAATAATTTGCTGCTATTTATCATGCATTGCGTTACTAAAATGAATTACAGCAACGAAATTTGACTTCTTTTGTAGTTTAAATAAGGAAAAAGTTTAAATGGAGAAAAAAGTGGCTCAGCTGGATCTAGACCTAAATGCATAGAAATTATTTAAAATAAACAAAAACACCCTTGTAATAACTTTTTTAATTTCAATACAAAATAAATTATAATTTAGTTATAAATTACCAAGAAAAGAAAATCTTTTCATTCATTTCTTTATAAAGAACAGTGCAGAATGAAATGCAAAGATTCTAAACGAGTAAGATATATTCTACGGAAGAAATTAATGGATAACATGGAAATTATCACAAAGATATTATTACGATAAAAGATGGTCTCTTTATTAATTTGAATACATCAGCAGTTTTGTTAATAATGCTTCTCATTCAAATCAAAACATCGTTTAGCAATTTTTATCTTATCAGCTTGCTTTTAATTTCTTAATTTTATGTTTCGGTAAAATGTTGCTTTAATATAAAAATTATTTCATCGTGATATTTGTTAATGAAATGATACCAGGAATTGGTTTGGGGAAAACTATAATTGAATGTTTTGAGTTAAACATTATTTATATCTACATAAAATTTTAAAAGGAAAATAAATTAAAATCGAGTAGACTAGGAATGCACAAACTTGTAACTTTATGGACAGCATATGGTTCACAGTAAATTGACCATGGGGTGTACATATGCACATACTATACAAATTTATAAATATATTTTTCAAAGTTTTTATGTGTGAGTGCTCCTATGCATGGTCTCAATTTACATCTAAATGTTAATGAATAATTATTTAATATTGCTTTGCTTAGCTCTAAAGCAGAATTTATTACTTTTTTTTCATACTTTTTTGCCCGATTTTATTTATTGCACGATCTCAAAATTTATGAATAGCCAACAAAAACAATTGCAGAAGAAAATTGCTTATTTTTTTCACAATTATTAAAAAAAAAATGTAAAATAATAACATTTTTTTAAATAACGTGGTACAAAAACAAGAACATTTAAAATTTGCATTTTAAACTTATAAGTAAAATTAATTATTTGTTATGAATAAAAAGAAGTTAATAACATTTTGAACGAATGATATTCTCAGTATTTGAAGTTATTAAAATTGATAAGAATGATTCAAACTTATAAATTAATTTTTTTTTACTTTCAACAATTTTTCCAAAAATACAAAACTGTTCAATTGTAACACTTCAAACTGAATTAATATGAAAAAAAAAATGTTTGTTCCGGTTTAAATGATGTTTTTCTTTATTTTCTTTTTATCTTTTTTCTTCTTTTGAAGCATATCATTTGAAACAAAAATTGTAATCTTTATCTTTAACTTAAGTAGAAAAAAAAAAACTAATTTACTTAAGTGTTTGAATGCTCCTTCTGACCAACTAATCAAGAATTAACATTTTTTAAATGTGGGTTAAATTGTATAAATTAATTAACTTTTAACGAAAAAAAAATTTAATGTATGCATTGAATTAACCTCTTCAGTGGCGATTTTTTGATAATGGAGAAAAAAATGATTTAAACTTTTTGTCTTATTACGATTTATTTATTTTTTATTGATAGGAATTAGGAGAAATAAAGAAATTAATAGGAAAAAGAGGAGGCAATAAAAATGCATAAAAAAAAAAAAATCATCGATTAGTAGCCGCTGAGCGTTATTAGTAGTTTATAAGTGCAATGATTTCATACATTCCGGACACAAACTGTTCACTATTATTCCGGGCATTAATCATTAAAACTAAATATATTTTATATATTCTGGTATTATTTAGATAAGTTTAATAAGATTTTTTCCTCGGTCTCATATCTAATTATATCATAAAATCTTTAAGGTTTGATTTGGTGTGTCGCTCTACGGTCATCTTGTGCACACGAAGGATAAACAGACCGGAACCTGCAGTTTAAAGTGATTCTAACCACTCACAAACATCCATGCCACCGCCAAGATTCGAATCTGAAGCCTGTGGTGCCAAAGGCCAGAGCGCTAGTCATTTGGCCATCAGGTCGCATAAAATCTCTCAGAGTTTCGTCAATAAATTGCGTAAAAAAAAGGAAGAGGGGAAAAAGTCGGTACAGCTGTTGTCTATATAGATGCTTATGTTATCTTAAGGTTGGAATTCCATCAGATACTAAAATCAATGCTAGTCCATCGGATGCCTGAGTTCAGTTGATTTCAATACTGCGACGGGAGATTTTGATATTTGCGGAAATACGTTAAAAAATCTTTCCAGCTTAGAGCAGATTTGCAATAACATCGGATCTCGTTTACTACTGACCTCATAAACCACATCACCGACAGCATCTCTAATAATTTCATTAAATAAGTAAAAAAAATTCATAGAAAAGTATCGTGATTTCTCATGTGTATACGGATGCTTATGTTCGCACATACGCCTACTCACAATAGATCAAACATGCTTCGTATTAATGAGAGCAAATAATACAAGGCTCCAGTCGCCAACTCATTATGCGCATCTGAATCCCATCTAAGAGGCCCTACAACAGGGGTGGTCTTGCGGGCCAATTTGAAATGCATCATAACTCTACGGGCCGCATATAAAATTATATATCCCCCGTTGATTTAGACCCACTATAGACTTTTTTTCTGAGTCAAATTTTAATTGTAATTAAAATTTGATCAATGTAATTATTTTTATGTTCACTATTATTCTTGCATATAAACACAGATAAATAATAATAAAGATACTAAACGCTCATTGCCAAAGAAAATAACACTCAAAATGAAATATAAAATCTATAAATAGAAATGAAATAAAAAAATATTTATTTTACTAGGAGATCAGGCTTCTCCCTTTTTCATTTAGTTTTTGCAAATCGATCTCAATTTGGGTATTGACACATCGTAATTAGGTGTTGAGCGTCAATTAATTTTGAGGATGTTTTTTGTTGGGACAATTTATTTTAGAAAAAAAAAACGATTTGCAGGTGTAAGCCTAACAATTCCTTTAAGATTGTGGTTCTCTTATCAACAATCTATGTGCGTATTTAGGGATAGACACTGCGTTGCAGGTCATTTAAAGTGAAACATAAAACCTGCTATTCGTATATTAGATGTTCCAAGATACGCGAGCATCACGAGTTCGCAAAATATAGTTTAATTATTCTGTGAATAACTGTAAACTCATCAATAAAACAGGCAATATCTGTTCTATTTTCTCAAGAATATTATTTTAAAATCAAAGTTAATTTTTTCTCATAATTTCGACAGTTCATTTTTGAATATAGGGATGCACACATAATGTATTTTTTTAATACATTGTTTTTCATTTCTTTGGCCATTATAAAATAAATATATTTTGTAAAAGTATGTTAAATCTCATGGGCTCGAAAATATTCAAGTCGATCCACATGTGGCTCAGTAGGTTACCTCTAAATTGGAGTGTTTTCTGCTCTCAGTTGTTTTATTTAAGGAAGAATATTTAAAATCATACACTGCCAATAGAAAACTTACGTGGATAGGAGATCAGGCTAATAATTCACTGGTGTTCTGTGACGTGAGATTTTTGTATTAGGAGGAAATAATTAATCTCTTGCCACTCTTAGAAAGATTTGTTAGATATCGCTTTCTATTGACCTCATAAGCGATAATATCTCTAAGAATTTCATTAAAAGAAAATCTTTTACAGAAAGAATCGTGATTGCTTATGTCTTTACAGACGATTTTGCTTGTTCTTACGCCATTGTAATGAGTGATAATTTCACCCTACAATAGGCCGTAGTTTGTTAGTAAATATTATCTTAAACAGCATACAATTCCAGGGTATAGAAGGTAATATATTGCATTGCTGCTTCATTATGCTTATATATTATTAAGTAGCCTGATGGCCAAGTGACTAGCGCTCGGGCCTTTGGTACAAAAGGCTCCATGTTCGAATTCTGACGGTGATATGGATGTTAGAGTTTCGGAATCCACTTTGAACTATAGGGCTCGGTCTGTTTAGTCCTGGTGTGCACAAGATGACCGTAGAGCGACAAACCAAACCGATTTATATATATATATATATATATATATTATATTGTTGCTCCATTATGCTTATATATTATTATATTGCTGCTACATGATGCTTATATATTATTATATTGTTGTACCCTGATAATACTTTTTCTATACCAAATTGACAACTTCAATTATTCGATTTCGTATATGCATTGATTTTGAAAACTATATTATTGTCTAATTATTTGTTTTCAAATTGCCTTATATCTTAATATGTATAGTACAGTTTCATTAGTATCTAATTTTGTGATTTCTTCTATTTATGGGAAGCAGTAAGTGTACATGCCATCGTATTGAATTTTAAAAAAATACTTAAAAATTAAAGAAATAACACAAAACTATGATTTAGTATTATCATGTGTATAAAGATTTTGACCTGCTATGAGGTCTTGACGACTGAAAATTGCGTAATTATTACAATAATTATGATTCTGTTAAAGATATTGATTTAAAAATTGGACGAAAAAATATAAAAATACTGATTTTAATGAAATATGCCACAATATAAGACAATTTGAAAAACAAATCATTAAAAAATTATATAGTTTTTAAAATCAGTGCAAAAAAATGCATATTCATATTTTCTTTTACCAGATTTGTATGCGCAAGTAAATTATAATCATTCCGATACACATGGCAAAAATACTATCAAAAAAAAAAAAAAAAAAAAAAACCTTAATTTTTTTCACGTTATTTTTTTTTTGTATTTTTTGTCCAATTTTTGTTGATACATATCTTCAACAGAATAATAATTACTTTAATGCATTGAAAATCCCTTCTCTAATTAATAATGTGATTTTTTTTTTTTACATTCTGTTTAGCGAAGAGGTCGATGAAAACGAATTGAAATATAATATGCGAAAACATATTTTTGCTAATTATGAGCTTTTCATTATCATCCGTGTTTTATTTATTATTTTTTAATAATATTTTTGCTCTGCCATTTACATTGCAAAAAAAAAATTAAAGAAAAAAGTATATAAAAACAAATAACAAAAATAAAAGTATCAACAACAACAACAAAAAAAAAAAATGAAAAATACGGAAAGAAAATGTATTTTTAATAATGCTAATACGATGAAATCAACTAATTGTACTTGCAAATACGTTTTTTAGATAGCTTATTGTAGTTGGCATTAATTTATTTTTCAATGATTTTGTCGATGTGATAATTAAAAGGCTTTTTCACTCATGCTTTTTAACACCTTATGAGATAAATTTGTCTTTCCTAATAAATATGCAATTCGAAAAACAAATCAGAATTGCAAACAAGTAAAATTCTGAAATCAATACTTAATCACTGTTAAATTAAACAAAAAATAGTTTTCTGGGAAATTTTCAGAGGAATTATTTTGAAAAAAGAAAGTTTGATAAAGATTAATACAAATTCTATTGTTGTGTTATTGTTTTTTTTTTTTTTTTTTACTGTTAACTATCGACGAACATCATGTTACACTTATGCATGTCACGAAGAATTTTGTTAATTTACACACACTGTCACAATCGTGCTCTTCATTTCTAACAACAGTATCTGTAAAGGTCTCCACCAGCGGATTTCAACCTGAAGCCTTTTGCATGCTTACCGCGTGTGTTACCATTCGATTTGGTTATTATTGATTTGTTAAAGAATTTATTCATGACATTCGGGAGTTATAGTATTCAATAAAGTTTGTTTATAGAGATGGAGCTGTTTGGTGCGCACCAAGTTGGCATTTTGAAATGCTGGACAGCGGGGAATAGAAAGCCTTTGTGTCTACGGCATGATAAACGTTTCACTTGGAAAAATTCTCCAATAAACACTAGTAGGATGATGAGAACATTCTCAGACACTATAGGATATTTATCCTAAATTGTTGTGGAAAAAGTCTGGAGGTGGAGCATACCCCAATGTAGCATCCAATGCAACGCTGAATCTGCTACATATTCGTTTGTCTAAGGGCAAATGACCTTAGATCAAGATGTCATGAATTTGAAAAGCATATTAATGGATCTTTTATACAACGATATCTTCTTCCTAGTCTGTTAACAAAAATCGAAAACACAAATTACTAGTTCTATTAAAATACAATTAAAAACAAGGAACAATACATAGTAACACGTGCTTGGTCAGGTCCTATTGGTCCTGACGTGGCTATGATCTATTAGTCCGTAAGTGTACTGCTATATAAAATAAAATCATGTTAGTGGAATAAAACCGTGTTTTTACTATACTTAACAAATGGCACTAAAAATTCTTCGTCACACTAAAATGACATTTATCTGTATCTAGGACATGACTCCTGATGAGACATTTTGTATACCATACCAGTCATACCAATCAGCATGCAATATGTCTCATCAATAATGGTATTGCAGAAGCATGAAAGGTAGGATCTTTTGTTGACAATAGCGATCTCCGTTAATAAGAAATTGAAATTCCTTTGGGAATTTGGAGCTCAATCAGGCCGTTCGTCACAATACTTTCTCAAACGCCCACCTCTGATTTTAATGGAATAAAAGTTTATCTATGTGAACTCATGCCATGTGTCTTTTTGTTGTTATTTGTAAGTGAATCGTCTTTCTAATTAATTGCATATACATTCTGCTCACAACAAGTATTTTTCTACTATTTTATGTATTTTTTCACACCAGTATAAAGATGGTGATTAATCACCAGTGTGTTTCTTGGTCGACCACCATCAACTTTTGTTTTCAGCTGTAGCTATAGATAGGAAAACACTCGCTTTTTGACACTTTTTCGATTCGAAATTCTCTGTTACGTTTGTCATATTACCACCATCCTCAAGATTGTCTATTATTGTACTACATGCAAAATCGTCTGTTTTCTTCTACCCACTTAAACTTACGTAGATTGTTTTTAATAGTGCCTTTATAGTCTTACACTGTACACATTGACGCCATGCGTTTTATATATTATCTGTATTTTTTGTGTGTTATCTGTAGTAGTGATAACAAAAAATCAGGTCGTTTGCAAGCTACAAAATAAAATAATCTGTGTGCAGAAAGATTTTGACTGATCTCAATCGTACTTGTACTACTACTAATGGATGGTTATTATTTTTATTACCTACAGCAGATTTATTCAATAATAAGATAATTTATTACATTAATTCATTAAAAGCAGTAGCTTTTCAAAATCTAATCTTTAATGCAATAACTTTTTTTGACATGAAGAACTCAAACTGGTGTAGCATCAGGAACGTGAAAGAATTGAGTAGAAAATTGGGAAAAAACCCCTTTTTATTAACTTAACTCATACCAAAGGAGAAACTTTTCAACCACCGCAAAACAAATTCAATTTTTTCAGCAGTTGAAGAGATCTTTCTGACGTTCTACTAAATTCAAATTGAAATTTAGAAATGCTTGACGTACACAGGAGAGTAAGATTCCAATTGATTGGCATTGAACATCTTCAATTTTTCCTATACTGCGAGAATACAGATTATTTTTTTTGAGGTATTTAATATGTAGATTATGAGACTTGATAAATGTTAATATTCATTAAAATGTAAAAATGAACAAATAAGTTGGTTAAATAGTTTAGATGTAGTACACGTTTTTTAAGAATTGATGAAATCTCAACCCTATTTTGACATGAGCTCGGTTATGGCTCTTTGATGGAAGGGATTACTGGTTAAATTTCGATTTTCTCTGTTAAAATAATTTAAAAAGATGGATTGGCAGCACGCTTATATGTCATTGCTCAACATGCAAAATTTTATTTCTGAATTTCACGTCTAATGAAAATGTGAGTCATTTATTATTCTGAAAACTTCCCATTCTTTCCGATTCCAAATTTTCTATTCTATGATATTTCCTTTAGATAGCAGAGTCAAACTTTCTTTGACTGCAGCCTGTGAAACGTTGAATTTACCAATTTACCACTGACTGATAACAAGACAAGTGATCGACAGTTGAAAAAAAGTCGTTTGATAAAAGGAATTACATTTTTCACATTTAAATAACGAAATTCGACAGGAGATCATGCACAACAAATCTTTTATGTTTATTTTAGTGTCCCGAAATGTACTTTTTTGTCAATAAATTCTTCATCACTCACTCCTATGTAGGGAACTTCCAAATTTTCGAATATATTAAAAAAAAAAATAAGTAAAAAACTAAGCAAAGGCAGAGTCAAATAATAATATTAAAAAAATGCTTCTTCTAATTTTATTCCAATCCAAATGATGAATGAAAAATGAATCTGGCAAACGGAACAGTAAAGAAAATGGTGATTTTTTTTTTTTTTTTGCAGAAAATGTCATTTCCCTCTTTTTTTTTTTTTTTTGGGAGCCATCCAGAAGATGAATATATAAAAGCCCCGTTAAGTATATATGAAGAAGAGAAGGTGATAAATCACGTTTCGTCCCAAAACTTTTGAGACTGGAACAAAAAAAGGGCAACCTTAATTGTTGTTTGCTTATAGCATTTTGAATATAGGTGAACCATCGTTCAAGGTAGAGTGGTGTGAATGGGAAATATCTATTGTATCTGTATTATACAACATATATTATACAAATATTATGTGAAAAATAGGATTCATCTAAATAAATGTGAATACTTTTTAATAAAACGAAGAAGAGATGTTTCATAATATACTAAATTTAACTGATTTGATGGTAATAAATTTTTTTCATAATTTAATTTTTTTTTAAATTTTATTTCAAAAGTGGAAATATATTCTCGTAAGACTTCTATTTATGAAAAAAAAAAAAAAAAAAAAAGAAAACTGGTGCTATTTTGCATGGACCAAAAAAAAACACATTTATTGTTGTTAATCATTTTTATAAAGAAAAACCATATTTTGTTCATAGGTGTCAAGGGTAGAGGACACTTACAGGGGCTGCACCATCCCCCAGTCATCCCTAAAATCTTCCATGGCGGAAGTAAAGGGTTCAGTGGCACATGAGGGAAATGAGATTAAAAAAAGTCAAGGGGACTACTTATTTAGGGAATCATTATAATAAAATACTTACTATTTTCATGAATAAATACTACAGCTATCTATCAATACTTCTAGCTATCTAAATTTTTTTTCTTGTTGTTATCGCGTAAATATGTTTTAAAAATTAAATTAGCATTTGGTACATGTAAAGGTCTAAACCGGTTTGTTTATGTCACTGAAATGGGATGGTGGCAAAAAAGCTGATTTATATGGATCAATGCCATTCACTAAGAAACGCGTAGTCAGAAAATTGAAAAGAATCTAATTAGAATTTGTAGAAATTCAGAAAATTGAAAAAAAAATTAATGTAAAATCTGGAAAATAAAACAAGGGGGTTTAACTGTCAATGATAGACATAACAGGTGGGCTGAAAAGTTCATAGGCTGACACACAGATGGCTCTACTAGTATTAAATCCATATGAATTTTAGTTAGCCCTAACGTTCAAAGTCACGTGTATAAATTTGACAGCTCTTGCACTATTAGTATGTGAGTTATAGCATTTTTAGTAAAGTTATAGCATTTTTAGTGTTCATCACGTGCAATCCACTCGGCTGACTGTCGATTGGACTCCGGTGTGAAATGATGGAGCCATGTTTCATCCATTGTCACATATCGACGTAAAAATTCGGCTTTATTACGATTGAACAGCTCCAAACACTGCTTAGAATCCTCAATTTGTTGTTGTTTTTGGCCGATTGTGAGCTCGCGCGTCCCCCACTTTGAACAGAGCTTTCGCATATCCAAATATTCATTCACGATATGTCCAACACGTTCCTTTGACATCTTTGGGTCTCAGCTATCTCAATCGACTTCACTTTACGGATTTATCAGAAATTATTTTGTGGACTTTTTTTATGTTTTCGTCGGTAACAGCCTCTTTGGGGCGTCCACTGCGTGCATCGTCCCTCTGTGCTCTTTTTGCCTCGTTTAAATTTAGCAAACCACTCTCTACAGTTGATTTTCCTGGTGCAAAGTCCGAATAATGTTTATCAAAGCCTCGCCTTCAATAGTATTTTTTTCGCCAAAAAAGCAATGCTTTATTAACACACGACATTCCTTTTATTCATTTTTTCAAACTAACAAAAATTGTTTCACTAAAAATGCTATTACTCTCACATACTAATAGTGCAACAGCTGTCAAATTTATACACGTGTCTTTTGAATGGTTAGGGCTAATTAAAAAATGATATGAATTTAAAACTAGTGGCGCCATCTATGTGTTAGCCTACGAACATTTCAGCACACCTTTTAATATTTAGCGAGTATAATAGTTTTTTTAAAGAAGCAACATTAACTTCAGATATAGTATCAGTCACTTCAGATTTACATGTACACACACTATCTGAGGAAGACATAAAAAGGAGAATTGTAAATTAAATGAGAATTGTATTGAATAAATGAGAAATGTACAGTAATTCTCTCCATTTTAACTAGAATATTTTAACTTTTCACGAGTGTGACTTGGAATTTTAAACTATGTTTGGGCAAAATAAAAAAAAAGCTTTTGTGTTTAGTTTAATTTAATTTTTTGACTGGAAGTAATATTTAAATAAATTAGTTTACGCAGTTTGTACATTAATTTTGAAAAGGTTTTATATTTGATTTGAAATTTTGCATGTTACTTTGTCGATAAATTTTCAAATTATATTTTCAAAATTATATTTTATTCCTTCATGGGTGAATGCTGTTCCTGTCGCTTTAGGCAAAATATTATCAATAAGTGATTAATTCTACCAAATAATTTTTGAAACATTTGTGTTAATTTCTGTGACTATTTAACAAAATAATATAAATTTCTGTTTTATTTAATATATATATATAAATAGAATTTATTCTTTTATGAAGAATATGCTGTTTATGACTATTATTTTTTGGTTTACCATAAAGATGCTCAATTTGATTAACTTCATTTGAATGTAATTTCAAAATTATAAGTGTTATCTATTTGACGCTGATAAGGAACTTTGAAATAATTTCTAGCTTCTACATAGCTGGTTTAAGTAAAATGTTAACTATATGGAAAAATCTAAAATAGATTAAAAAAATTTAACTTTTGTTTTGGGGAAAAAAAGTGTGAATCTGCAATTCAAAAAGAAACTAACAAATGTATTTTATTCAATTGAAACCCCTTAAAGTAGTAGTTTTTTTTTAAATAGAAAATGAAACGGATCACTACTAGATAAGATTTTAGTAATGGCGCTTTTGTATTTGATTAACTATATGAATAGCTAATGTTTTTCGTCAAATGCTAAACCGTAAAATAGTTTTGTAAAATATTCAAATTGGTTCGGTTAAAACCTTCGTAATGACATTTCGACAAATTTGACTAGATAAAAAAGAATTTTCAAAACGTTACGATTATTCTTAAATTCCTCAAATTAAAAACCAAATTATTTATATTTGCAAAAAGAACTAACACAAAACCTTAAAAGAAAAAAAAATTGTAGCAGTTTTTCACCAAAATAAAGATAAAAATATCGAAAATAGATATTTGATTTTGTACGTTATTCATGACTTAGTTTTTATTGGTTTAAGATAAAAAAAAAAAGTTCCTATTGCATATTCGATTTTATCAAGGCAAAAATTGTTTCCTGATTTTCAGAAGTGAAATCAGGGAGTCCACTATCAGAGAAATTAATATAATAAAAATGATAAATTAATTAGTATCCGGGGCTTAAACTGTACGATGTCTTTTTATGATTCTGGCACA
Organism: Caerostris extrusa; assembly: GCA_021605095.1. NCBI lineage: Eukaryota > Metazoa > Arthropoda > Arachnida > Araneae > Araneidae > Caerostris > Caerostris extrusa. The sequence continues at coordinate 29,639 of BPLR01002419.1, forward strand.
GGGAAAAAAATTATTTACATGCAAGCTTAATTTAATGCACGAATCGAGCTGGCGACGATGATATTAATGTTATCTAAAACATTTTCGTTATGTAGTATTGGCAATATGTTCAGTTTCAAAGATACTGTTATCATAAAATACTTTAATGTTTTCACATATAAAATTTCAATGATGCAATTAATAATAATGGCATCATTAAGATTTGGGTGCCATAATAGATTGCATTTTAATTCTTGCTTCATGTTTTATCTAAGGAAAAATTTTTTTTTAGAAATATATGCGCTGATGTTTGAAATATGAGAAAGGAAAATATAAATAAACCAGAATTCTCTGGTTTTAATTATTTGAAAATATTGGAAGAAAAACGTCACCTTTTGGTAAAAAATATACTCCAAATGGTTTAAAATATTTGTTATCTGTATAGAGTTTAATAGCTGCAGTTTAAGTGTAAAACGACTTTTTATAACTATTCACCTAATTTAAATATCAATTATAAATATGCCAAAGTAATTATTTCAAGTTATTCAGGGCGATCCAAGAAAGTTAACACGAACTAACTGTGCTGAAATTATTATTTTAATTATTGCTGGAAATTATTATTTTAATTATTGCTGGAAATTATTATTTTAATTATTGCTGGTTATTTTAATTATTGCTGGAAATTGTTATTATGTCATAATTTTCTTTTAAACATTTCATTCATCATTTGAATATCCATATATTTATTTCACATTTATAATATGCATTCCATATGAAAAACATTCGGTGTTATTTTTACAAGTTGTGTGAGTTTCACTTTATATACTTAAATCTTACAATAATTTGTGAGAAATTAAGATTCTTAATTTTTTATGAAAATTCTTTTTACATATTTTTAATAGCTTCAAGGTAAAATAAGTATGCATTAGAAGTGAAGTTGCACGGAAAAAAAAAAATTTAATTAAAATAATTCAACTGAAAATGTTCTTTTGAAAATTAATTTTTAATTCATTAAGAGATAAAAGAAAATATTTATAATTAAATTTAGTTATATTATTTTGCTAATAAATAGTATTACAGGTAATAAAAACATTTATTTACAATAATCCAATTAAAAAATAACCAATAAAAACTCTTCAAACGGTTTCACATTACTAATTATTTACAATATGTACACAATAATGGAATATATTACTAGTTTCATAACATAATATTAATCGTCGTCGATAAACATCACAATTATTTTTCTTTTAAAACAAAATAAGTAAGTCCTTTTAACAAATACAATCATTTAGAACTTAAGAAGAAAAAAATTAACTACTACAAAACTTTCTGAATGAATTTGAGAAACAAAATTACATTTATTTATAATAATCCAAAAAACAAAAAATAAAAAGCAAGTCCTTCTTTTTTAACAAAGTGATAAAAAAATTTCAAAACATCACAATTATTTAATTCTCTTTTATAAAACAAGAAATCAGTCTTCTTTTAGTGCTAATTTAATCATTTAGAAGAAGAAAAAATTAACTACTACAAAACTTTCTGGAATGAATGTGAGAAACAAAAATGACTGAATCTCTGTTGTGACAGATATCCACTCCCAAAAATAGAAAATTTGTATAGTGAACTACTATATATTATTCCAAACAAAAATAAACGCTTCAGATCTTTGTTTCAGCCATTTTATTCTTCTTTTACCACCGCATATTGTGCTTGCATCAAAGAGAGGGCTTATTTTTTCCCCCTCTCCGCTGAAAACACTTCTTTCTCAATTTCAAACCAAACTAATTACACATTTATCGGTTTTCACGCATAGGACCCGTCTTTGTCGTCTTTTTGGCATTTGTCCCCCCAATGATAAATGGATTCCAAAAGCATTTTCTCCTCCCTCTCATCCCACATCACTTTTGCAGAGCAGAAAAGATCTCTTTCCTCCCCATCCTCCCTCTCTCGCTGATTTTTCTCCGTCTTTGTCCAACTCCATTCGGACTAATGGGTATGGTGTAGTAGCTGCTGTTTTTTCTTTTTTTTTCTTCCTTTTCGTTCCATTTTATTCTATTTTTCTACTTTTTTGTTCTTTTCTTCCGCTTAACCATTGTCGTTTGCTACCGGACTATTCCACGAACAAGAAAGCGATGAAATGGTGGTAAAGACATTGGAGAACAAATAGTTCTTTTCGGTGACGGTAGATGGCAGTAGTATGTTCTGAGTTTTAACCATTATTGAACTGTGCAATTTATTCCCTAATGGTGAGAATCTTTTTTTCCTTGAAAGTAAACTTTTAAGCTCTGCAAATACAGAAACGTTAACAAGCAAACAAAAATATGGATTTTATTTTTTTTGGCTATTGATGCTAATTTAGAAATTTTGGAGGAATAAACGTGTAGGAGATAAATCATACAAATATTATTGTAAAACCAGGGAGATAAAATTAGAAGCAATATCGGTCAAAATTTTATGTTTCTTTAAAATCTAACATGTTTTTGTATGTTTGTGTGTATTAAAGTAAAAGTTAAAAACAATAATACTTATCTTCGGATTTATTCATTTTTTCATCTGATGATTAGCCAAAAACATTTAAAAAAATCAAAACATTTAAAAATCTTGCGTACACTATCAATTTGTAATTTATTTTATAACTTGATAAAAAAAAAAAAATCAAAGTAAGTTACTTATGAACCTGCCTTTTAATTCATATATTCTGAATAGAACATGTGATAAAAATAATAAAAGAAAAAGAATGAATTAAATTTTCACAAAATTTAAAAAAAGGAAATATCTTAAATAAATTATGAAGGACTTAATTATAAATATTTACTTCCACGAATGCTAAAATAATAAAACTTAAATGAACAAGAAGAAAAGGTATTTTCATTAGAAGTATATAAAAAATCTTAAACTAGAACTTTATTCAATTTCTAATTTAATTTAAATTTTGAAATTACGATTAATATAAATATATATTATTTCATTTAAATTATCAAAATTTAACGTATTTAAACAAATCGGGCTCTGGTGGGTTATATTTTCTAATAAAGAAAAAAATGTCAAAATAAACGTTAAATAATTAATTATACAAATAATGTATAGTACCTGGAAAAAAATTAAATAATTGTTATTATTTAGCATCAATTATTAAATGAATTTTTAGCATCAGTGATGCCATATTTGTAATATTTCATTAAACATTATATGGATTCAGTTCCAGTAAAAATATTTTATTACTAAACTTGTTTTCCTTTTTTAGCATGATGAAGTGAGTGAATTTCCAGATAAGTTTAGTTTCCAGTGAGTTAGTTTCCAGTTGCTCATAAAGTTAATACTGTGAAAGGGGGAAATAGAATGAATTATAATGACATCCTGTTATGAAATAATTATTTACTGTATTTTAAGTTACATACGACCCCAATATTTAAATTAAAATACATTAATTGCTACAATAACATAATTGTAGCAAGTAGTGTATTTTAAATTAAATACTCACAAACATCAAAAATTAAATACAAAAATAAAAATAAAAAAAATGTGTGACATTTAACCAGACTACTACTATGGAAGTTCAATAAATATAAAGATGGAGCTGAACAATCTAAGTGCTATAGTAGGTGTTGTGAGATATACGAAAGGAGATATTACAATACTTTATTATAACCAAACTCCAATTGTGACATAGTGGGCCCAATTAAAAATCAAGACCGTGTCATGAGATACAGTTACAATTTTGAAAAACGAATATATTTATGGTGGTCGCCAGATTTAAATTCGCATATGGAATCAAACTTCTAACGAGAACTTTCTTCTAACGAACTTCCCCGAGTTTTCTAACAAGAAAAAGTTTAGACACGAGAGCTTTAACATAGGAGTTTCTCACATAGAGTTTTAACATAGGATTTTTTTTTCCCTGAAAGAAAACTTTGAAGTTTTGCAAATGCAGAAACGTTAATAAGCAAACAAATAATATGTTTTTTTTTTTACTATTGAGAAGTAAAATTTGGATGAATAAACGTATAGGAGATAATATTATGCAAATATAGTTGTACCACTGTAAAACCAGGGGGGGAGAAAATTAAATGCAATATCAGTCAAAAGTTTATGTTTCTTTAAAATCTAACATTAGTTTTTCTATATAAGTAACACTGGATTCATATATGTATGGGTGCATAGTCCAGTAATAATTAAAAATATTAAAATTAATAATTTAATTAATTAAAACAAATAATTTATTAATTAATCAAAACTAATAATTAGTTAATTAATAATAATGATTTAAACTAATAATTAAAAACATTAAAAACAGTCCGGAGATAAATTTGAATTTGTAAGTGTTAGAAATTCAAATTTATCTCTGGACTTGTTATTTTTTCATTTGGTGCGTAATCAAAACATTAAAAAAAAAAAAAAATATATCATAAGTCCTTTTTTTTTTAATAAAAACTGTAATTTTAACATTTTTAGCAATATTACATCGTTGTAACGCATTTTATTGCTGTAATACATTATAAAAGTGAATACAAATATCAACGTTTTGAAACAATTTATTTTTATTACAACATCATTTTTTGTAACTTATGCTATTACAGTATTTTATTACTTTGAAAAAAAAATCAATGTAACTTATTTATGAACCTGTCTTTTAATTCATATATTCGGAAATAAAACATATGATAAAAATAAAGACGAAAAGAATGAATTAATTTTTACAAAATTGAAAAAAGGAAAGATCTTAAATAAATTATGAGGGACTTAATTATAAATATTTACTTCCAGGAATGATAAAATACTAGGACTTAAATTAGCACGAGGAAACGTTATTTTCTTTAGAAGTATAAAAAATATCTTAAACTAGAACTTCATTTACTTTTTAATTTAATTGTAGCTTTTAAATTACAATTTATATAAATATATTATTTCATTAAAATGATCAAAATTTAACATATTTAAACAAATCGGGCTGTGATGAATTGTATTTTCTAATAAAGAAAAAAAAAACAAAATGAACGTTAAGGAAAAAATAAGCATTAAGCAAAATAAACGTTAAATAATTAATTATACAAATAATATTCTAGTACCTGAAAAATAAGAATAAAAAAAAAAATTTAAATAATTGTTATTATTTGGCATCAATTATTTAATGTTTTTTAGCATCAGTGTATTTGAAATATTTCATTAAACATTACACGCATTCAATTCCAGTAAAAAATATTTTATTATTAAACTTGCTTTCGCTTTTTTCTGCATGATGAAGTGAGTTAGATTCCAGATTTCGTTGTTCATAAGGTTAATAGTGTTAAGGTGGGTAATAGGATTAGTTATAATGAGCCCATGTTATGTAGCAATTATTTACTGTATTTTAATTTTGAAACTAATAACCTTCAAAAGTTAATTACAAAAAAAAAAAAAGAAAGTTGGGACATTTAACCACACAGGAGAATCCTTGGCTACTACAGAGGAAGTTCAGTCAATATAAAGAGGGCGCTGACGAATCAGCTTCAGTAGGTGCCGTGAGATGTACAGAATTGGGGTTTCAATACTTTATTATAACTCTAACTCCAAATGTGACACAGTGAGACCAATTATCAAGCAAGAACAGTGTCATGAGATACAGTCACTGCTTTGAAAAACGAATATATTCAGTGGTGGTTGCGAGATTTAAATTTATATTTGAAATCGATCTTTCACACGAGAGTTTTCTGACAAGAGTGAGTTTAGATACACTAAAAGAGTTAGAGAGTACTTAGAGACGAAAGTTGGGACATTTAACCAGACAGGAGAATCCTTGGCTACTACTGAGGAAGTTCAGTCAATATAAAGAGGGCGCTGACGACACTGCCTGGAAAAGATCAAAAACCCTTTAGTGTTATAAAATAAAGGGTTTTGATCTTTTTTATCAATACGAAAATCTAATGCCAGGCAGTTGTTGAAATTCTAATGTCAGACTTTCCTCTCTCTTCTTCAATGAAATTAGTGGATAACATTGTCTTAACTTTGAGCTTATTGAAATTCAATAAATTTACCAATCATCTGATAAGAAGCATGGATACTGGTTGACCTGAGTGAGCTCAATTCAAAACCCAAACGAAAATTTCGTTTCGTTTTTGATGATTGGAACGAGAAATCAGTAAGCTAATTTCTCCATGTTAAAGAAGAAAAACAAGAAACCCTCCAATATGGAAATTTTATACGAGGCAGTTGTTAAAATTCTAGTATCAGGCTTAATTTTAATTTTTCTTCCGAGAGTGTAGTGGATAAGGTTGTTTTGATAAATTTGAATTTATTGAATTTCAATCATATAATTTGCCAATGCTCTGATAATGAGCAAGGATCTCTATTCAAAACCCAAACGGAAGTTTCGCTTTCAAAGCTGATAATTGGAACTATAAATCAGTAAGCTGATACTTTCCCTCATTAAAGACAAAAAAGAAACCTCCAATATGAAAATATAATAAAAAAGACAGTTGTATCAGGCATAATTTCCATTTTTCCTTCTTAGAGTGTAGTGGATGTCTTCTGGGTAACTTTGAACTTAATGAAATTCAATCATATATTTTGCCAATGATCTGTTAATGAGCATGGATACTTGATGGATCTCAGTTCGAAGCCCAAACTAAAATTTTGCTTTCAATGCTGATGATTTCAACAATAAATCAGTATATAGGAGGTGATATGCCCTTGTTAAATAAGAAAAAAAGAAACCTCCAGTATGCTAGAGGAAGATTTTATACCATTAATTTTGGGGATACTAATTAGTGAATAAACCCTAAGCTACATACTTGGTAATTCTATGTTTACTACATTTCTGTTAATAATATAAATGACTATTGGAATGTGACATCATTGCTATAGAGGTGAATGACTTTTTGATTAAGCGCCCCATATAAAAAATGACCTGATACCGAGTTCCTGGCATGAATAGAAGGAGCAAATAGACAGATTTAAATGAATGCCAAAAGTTGACGAGACACTAAAAATTAAACTACAATTAGTAGGAATAGAAACTTGACATCGAAATTTTAAACATATGAAGGAATGCATTATGGATTGAAACCTCTTTTTTTTTTTTTTTAGAGTTTTAGAAAATCAAGGAATTCATTCCGAGATTTATCATTTCTGCTACGAAAAAAGAATGTAGGAAAAATGATCGGCTAAAAGTTTTGAGAAAAAATAAATTCAGGATGATAAATCATCCGATTATTGATGAGTGAATATTGCTGGTAGCTTATCTTCTCTCTGACAATGAAAAATAAATCGTATATGAATTACTCAAGAATAAGGCAGGAAAGATGGTTTCGTTTTACATGATGGTTTTTTGAATGAAACCCAGTTTGATTTCGGAAGAAAGAATTTTTTTTTTTTATTTTATTGCTATTAGGTAGCTTAAGTTTGAATTTCAGAAGACCGATTATATAAGGGAAATTTTGAGTTCATGAAAATGACAAATAGCACATTGCATCAAATAGTTTTTATTCTTGAAAGAATCAAAATGTCATCAGTAGGAATGACATGAATGGTCAAAAAGCATTTTTTCCATAAAATTTAGAATGCTTGTGTAGTTTTTATGTATAGATAGAATGATTAAAATAATTTTTAGCAATACGTAACTT
>BPLR01002420.1:0-56895 GCA_021605095.1 Caerostris extrusa
TTACGTATTGCTTGACATAGAGGACATTAGATGCTAATATTTGATATGTATTTAAGCGGAGTATTTAATAATATAATATTTATAATAGTAAATTTTTCAAATCCTGCCAAATCTTTTAAATCCATAGTGTTTTGCAAATGGCACACCTATTATTCTATTCCACCATAACAGTTTTTTAAATCATGAGTGATTACACAAAGTGACCATAAAGTCCTTTGTAATTTCAAAATTTATTGCAAAGGCAAAATGAAAAGACAAACAAGGGAAATTGAATACAAAATGACACGTATATATTTAAGGTTTTTTTTTTTTTTTTTTTTTTTTCCTTTTTGCTTCAGATAATTTCATTTAATACATTTCCATATGGGCACAATAAGTTGCAATTTGAAGTATATCAAAATAATTTGTCATGTGTTCACCGTAGTATACTTTTAATCAATTGTGGTAATGGAATCATTGATGCTCTGCTATAGTTTAGACATGTCCTGTACCTTAGTTTGATATCTTTAACATTTTTTTTTTTTCCAATGGCAGATTATGAAACAGTTACAGAACAACGAAAAAATAAAAAAGAACAGAGAAAAACAACAAAACATGCTTCAACAGAGTTCATTAATTCTAACATATCTCTAGCCTCCCAATATCGCTCGGGAGAAAAGTCTTGCTCAGAGCAGGACAGTACAGTAGATACATGGAGTCCATAGCCTCTCCAGAGCCACAGAGTGCATATCGGGGAAGGAACAATTTTGAGTCTGTATAGATGTTTACGCAGGCAGTCATGTTCAGGTGGCTAGTCGGAAATGAGCAACTGCTCTACGCCTTGAACATTACATAGATTTGGGATGGCATTCCTCCAGGACTTTGGGAAAACACGGTTATAGAGGTCTTCTTGAGAGCGGATTTTTAATTGATCTTTGATATTTTGATAGAGTGGAAAGGTATAGGACGAAATATTATTTGTGTGATTAAAGCCCCCTTAGCCCAGGAAGTCGGCTTTCATTGCCTTGAACCCCACAGTGGGCAGGAACCCACTGGAGGACTATAGTTTTTTCAAGTGATGCCAGGTTTTCAAGATGATAACGGCAATCCAATATGTCTTGGGTTTTAGGATTATTGTTAGAAACAATAGCTAACAGAGCAGCTCTAGAATCACAGAGGATAACAGCCTTGTGAATTTTTCCAGATGGCACTGCAGCTGGGACAGCTGTGCGAATCGCAGCAATTTCACCATCAAACGCAGTACCCGTCCAACAGGGAAGTAGAAAGAAAATGTTTCTGAAAACCCGTGGGCACCAGCGTTAGGGCTTATCAGACAGAGGGATCCATCGGTAAAAAGACTGAGCCACTTTGGATCAGGGGTAAAATGTTAACATTTCTAGGAGCAAGGACTCTCAAAATAGAAGTGTCTGTATTACTTTTTGTAATCTTTTTGGCCCAAATCAAGATTAATGCAGAAAGATTTCAAATGCACTGGAATTTGTGGCGGAAGGAGTAATTCTGGTTCTTGATTTAAACCAAGTGAATTTTTTAGCTGAGGACTCCCTGCAGAAAAACCCATCTGAGTCTTAAATCCCTCTGATCAGGTCTTGTTTGACTTCATTCCAGAGTGATATCTTTTAACATAATCCCTTGGATACTTCTGTACACCAACTATCACTTCCCTTTGAATTTTTTTATTGCTATGTTAAAGATATCGTATATCCAATAAAAAGATATGATATGACTCATCTAAGTAGTAGAGAATCGCATTGCCATCATTGATGATGGAAATGCGACGTTATAACTACAGGTAAGAAATAGAGTGCCATCTGATATCTTTGTGTGTCATTATAGAGATGCAATAAATTAAGTTAAAAGATTCAAAGAAAAACTTAAATACGTCCCATTATGTAGTAATAATAATTAAAAAAACCGGTACTTACGTATTAAAGGTGCCTTTTGGCGAGACTTGGCGGTTTTTTATGTCGCCAATCTAACAGCTACCAAGGTTACCAAACCATAGAATAGATTGGTACCACTTAAAAACCGCCAAATCTGTAGCTGCGGTTGGCGCGTGTTTTTTATTGGCGCCAAGGTACCGTTAATATGTAAGTACAAAAAACTGATAACTGAAAACTATTAGTTTTCAGTTACCAGACTTTTTTATTTGCCTTTGTAATACATTTTGAAATTGTAGAGAATTTATGGATACGATACTTTCAACCTTTAATATGAAGGAAGAACAACATAGTTTAAAGAGCGTTTATTGTGAACGAAAGAGAAGTTTTTTTAACTTTTAAATAGCTGATTATAATCAGAGAAATTATAAGAAAATAAAGAGTAATGAAAATCAAAATATTATCGAGAATACTTCAAAATTGTCATGAGTAAATACTAAGTTTTTCATATTTTGTTTGTATTATAGTATACTGTTTTCAAATCAGATTAAAGTTTATGAAACTGAAAAACCAAAATTTAGTATAAAAATGATTTACCGATGCTTTTAAAAAAGTTAATGAAAACGCAAATTATGAATTCAGTTCTCTTTAAATCTTTTTCAAACTGAACGAAACAAAGCAAACAATATGTTAGTTCTTAAATGAAATAATATTTTAAACATTCAATTGAGTCTTACTGTAATAATTTGACGTTCTTCATCAATAATTGTGTTTAATGAATTTAAAACTGGATTACTGCAAATTTTGAAACGGAAAAAAAAAAAAAAAAACACTGAAATGATAATTAGTAATTTAAACCAATATAATGGGTTAACGATTTGTAATTATAATTTGATACTTATTTAATATCCAAAATGGATACTATAACTAAAGCCAAATGGATACTATAACTGCAGTCAAAACACTGATAATTTTATAAAAATTTAATAAATTATTTTAGAGGAAATCACCTGGTACCGAAACACCCACTAGATACTAAGATCGGCTGAGGTGCTAAATCATTATAATCTATTTATAATATAGAAAAACTAGAGACTGTTGAGTTGAATCAACAAAATGCTAAATAACTCTTTTACAACATTTAACATTAATAAATGAAAATCTGTATAAATTTATATCAGTATTTTTTTTTTTTTTGAAAATTCTTTTTCAATGCAATAGAAAACGAATTTACAATTTCCTTATCAATTATCGAATCCATATAGTAATTGTATATATTCCAACTTTATTTAGTAAAGAATTGAAAACAGAACATAGCAGTCAAAATTTTGATGATTGGGACCCTATTTTTCAGTTATTGATGGAAGTGTAGGTCGTTCCAATAAAGGTTATTTATATATTTTTCTATAACTTACGATTACTTTATATCAAGGAAATAGTAATATTTATTGATTATTTATTTCCCCTTTCCCCGCAGAAATGAGCCATTATAATAAATTGATAACAAAATATTCAACTCTCCGGTAATCACAAAGATCTCATAAGAATAGAAATACTAATAAATTCAAAAATATGTATAATAAATACGAATAATTAATTTCTTATCTTACAGCGGTCATATTTTTCACAAGAATTAATACTACAAACAAAAATGTCCTTTCAAAATAAAAACTTGATTACAAAGGGCAAGGCTTTCAAAGATCGCAGAAATATTATATATATACACTGAAGTGACAAAAGTCATGGGATAGCAATATGCAAATTTTCAGATGGCAGCAGCATCGCGTAGAACAGGTCTAAATGCGCAGTGCTTTCGCAGAGTTTTCATTTCTGTTCCCGTTATTCATGTGAAAGAGGTTTTGACGTGATGATGACCGCACGACGGGAATTAACAGACTTTGAACGCGGAATGTTAGTTGGAGCTAGACGCGGGTCATGCCATTTGAAATCGTTGGGAATTCAACATACCCAGATCCACTGTGTCAAGAGTGTGCCGAGAGTATGAAATTTCAGGCATAACATCCCACCATGGACAGCGCAGTGGTCGACCGCCTGCACTTAACGACCGAGACCGGCGACGTCTGCAAAGAGTCGTAAATTCTAACTCGAATTCTAACGACAAGCAACACTGCGTCAAATAACCGCAGAAATCAATGTGGGACGTACAAGGGACTTGTCTGTTAGAACTGTGTGGAGAAATTTGGCTTTCTTGGGCTATTCCAGCAGAAGACCGACTCGAGTGCCTTTACTGACAGAACGACATCGCTTGCAGCGACTCTCGTGGACACGTGTGCATATCGGTTGGTCCCTAGATGAATGGAAAACCGTGGCCTGGTCCGATGAGTCACGATTTCAGTTGGTAAGAGCTGATGGTAGGGGTTCGAGTGTGGCGCAGACCCCACGAAGCCATGGACCCAAACTGTCAGCAAGGCACTGTTCAAGCTGGTGGTGGCTCCGTAATGGTGTGGGCTGTTTTTCATGGCATGGACTTGGTCCTCTGGTGCGACTGGACCGAACATTGACTGGAAATGCTTATGTTCAGCTACTTGGAGATCACTTGCAGCCATTTATGGACTTCATGTACCCAAACAACGATGGGATTTTTATGGATGACAATGCGCGCCATGTCACCGGGCCACAACTGTTCGCGATTGGTTTGAAGAACATTCTGGACAATTCCAACGAATGATCTGGCCACCTAGATCGCCCGACATGAATCCCATCGAGCATTTATGGGACATCATCGAGAGGTCTGTTCGTGCCCAAAATCCTGCACCATCAACGCTTTCACAATTATGGACGTCTATCGAGACAGCATGGCTCAATATTCCTGCAGAAGACTTCCAACGACTTGTTGAGTCCATGCCACGTCGAGTTGCTGCACTTCGCCGGGCGAAAGGAGGGCCGACACGATATTAAGAGGTATCCCATGACTTTTGTCACTTCAGAGTATATATATACAGTGGGTAAAAAAGTATTGGCAATTGCCTTAATTTATTCATATTGACAAATAATTAAAATTTTATGCAATTTTAGCTGTCGTAATTAAATACAAGACATCTTAGATATATAAAAATAGTAAAAATTTTATTTTAATTTGCATTTTCTACGATTTTTTTCTTTCAAAAACGAAAATTTGCATGTCAAAAAAAGTATTGGCAAAGTTTTAACTGCTATGCAAATTTTTGTTACATTGAAGTCACGTGTTTCGACGGATAAGAAACTCTACCGGTATAAAGTCTGCAAATCTACTCCAAAAGTGTCTATGCATTATTTTGCGATTACTGCAGTAAAATGACTTCGAAATCGAAGAAGTTGGACGTTAGTGTTAAAAACACGATTATTAGGCTCAGAAATGAAGGTTTAACTTATCGTGCTATAGGAGTGCAGTTCAATATAAGTTCATTTACTGTCAGAAGTGTTGTAAAAAGTTCAAGGAAACAGGATCAACGGAAAATAAGACTAGAAGTGGACGACCTCGAATATTTTCTACAAGAGAAGAACGTGTCATTATTAACAAGGTTAAGAAAAATCCTAAAATAAGTGCACCCCAGGCAGCTAGAGATGTTGCTTTCACTTCGCAAAAGACTTTCAGCGTACAGACTGTACGGAATGTTTTACACGAGAGAAGTTATTATGGAAGGGCAGCTAGAAAGAAACCATTCATCTCGGAAATAAATAGGAGAAAGTGCTTAGATTTCGCAAAAATCCCACGTTGATTTATCTGAAGAGTTTTGGAACACAGTTATTTTTTCCGACGAATCAAAGTTTAACATTTTCGGCACTGATGGATATGTGTGGAGGGAGGCCAAATACTGAATTGAAAAAAGCAACATTTAACTGCTACTGTAAAAACATGGTGCAGGCAGCGTCTTAGTTTGGGGCTGTATGGCAGCTAATGGAATTGGCAACCTGCATTTTATTGATGGTATTATGACAGCACGTACATATATTGACATTTTGCGCCATAACTTAAAAATCAGTCCCGAAATCTCGGCTTGGAGCATCATTCGTTTTTCAACAAGACAATGACCCCAAGCATACAGCGAATCTCTCACCCGTGAATGGCTACTCTACAATGCTCCTCGCCAATTAAAAACCCCACCTCAATCGCCTGACATCAATCCAATTGAAAATTTATGGCACCTGCTGGATCTAGAAATAAAGAAACATAAAATTTCAAGTAAAAGACGACCTCAAACGTTTACTGTTGCAAGAGTGGCACAAAATTCCCAACAGTACAACAAAGACCTTAGTTTCCTCTATGAGAAATAGATTACAAGCTGTTATAGAATTTGAATGAACTGAATTTGAACAAAACACCAACGGAGTGTTTAAAGATGCTTACTCAGGTGCATGGACTATTTCTCACACGCGAGTAGTTTGATGGTACAAATGGTAAATTGAAGGTCGTGAGGAAATGGAAGAAGACGAATGCTCTGGGCCGGGAGTCTCCAAACTTCTTAGCCTAAGGGCCACACTGACTCTTCCACTACGTTCCGAGGTCCAAAACCCAGCTCAAAATCATACCAACACACTGTAGTTTTGAATTACGAGCAAATTTGCGTTTCGAAACTAGCAGGCGAGTATCAATGGCGTGGAAGGTGGACACCGCTCTATTCGAAATTTCGGAACTTACGAGAAAACGGTACTTACGAGAGTGTCCCGGAGCCCAATCAGATCTTCTTTCACCCACATCATTCCCAAACTGCATAGGGCAACTCAGCTCTAGGTACAATGATATGGTGTGGTGCAGTAATAATAGTCATTACGGCGAAGATGCCATCTTGCATTACAATAGTGCAATACCATCTTCTGAGGAATGGCGGAATTAGGGCAGAAACGTCATTTGTGCTTGGTTTGTCTCAGTATAAACACCATTTTGTAGCGCAGCATGTTCTGAAAAGCGTTATTGTTTGTCTAGAAGATTCGAGTATTTTCGAAATGTGTTCCGAGATCGCGTGGTATAAACACGGAGACAACAGAGAATTAAGACAGTTTCAAATTTTGATTTCAGATCGAAAAAGTGCATTGATTGATTGAATTGATTCGGAGCGTGAAAATTGATTCGAGCTACATACCTTTGGTGAATAAGTATAAATATGGAAAATAAATTATATATAGTGAGTGCAGAGCATTTAAAGAGCAATGACATCAATATTTCGTGGCACGTTCGAGTAATAAGGCAAGGTGTATATATGCATTGGAACAATAACAGTTCTCAACGAAAACGATACTAAACATTCTTAGAATTATTCTAAATTTACAGATAGCCTACGGCTAGAAAAAAAAAATAATCTTTGGTATTGTAAATTTTACAATATAATCGAAATAAACTGTGGCAGACCGTATTGATGATGTTCACAGTCTTGATTGGATTGCCCTGCTCTAGGGGAGAGCAACAGCGAGAACCAACGGAAATGTGGAAACAAATCGGCCAGATTGGCCGAGCAGACTGTCAACTGACTATCTGAATGACATATGAAACTACCACCATTGACAATGACCCTTTATGGTAAATTTTGTGGGGGGGGTCGTATTCTCAAATCAGGGGAGAAAAATAAGACAAATTACGGCTTAAGAAATTATATACAGACATGCTGGATAATTTATGTCGACCTCAATTTTCTAAAATAAATCATTACTTACTGCGAAACCTGGTTTCTTGAAAACGATCCCGAAACAAAAAGACAATCCCTACAATGCACCCTCCCCTCTTCCCCGACTTCGAAAAAGCTCGTCAGAGCAAATCATAATTTAAAGCTATACTGATTGCATGTTTTATACCCTGGATATAAAGAGGGAGACATTTGGAAGAGGGATTTTAGAGAGGATATTTTAAAAGGGCGGGTATTAAAAGGCAAAACAGTGAAGCAGCATCAATACAAAAGTTTTAATTCAGCTGAGAGAACAAAAACCACCACACCCAGAACTTTGGCAAAATGGCTTTGATTCTGCATCAAGACGATGCTTTTTCGAACACAGCGCTGTCAATGAAACAGTTTTTTTTGTTGAAAAAGAATTCCAACATTGGAACATCATCCATATTCCCCTAATTTAACATCCTGTGACTTTCTTTTCACGAAAAATAAAAATTGTGGTAAAAGGAGCTTTTTGAGTTATTGGTGGCTGTTAAGAAAAAAATGCCACATCTATTAAAACAGTTACCAGAAAATGAAATACAACACGCTTTTGACCAGTGGAAATTAAGAATGGATCGAAGGCGATTGCACTGGGGGACAAACAATAGATTTGCCGTAAAATGTAAATAGATACCCTTTTTTAAGACAGGCCAGTTACTTTATAGACAGACCTTGTATAATGCACCTCTTTCTCTCTCTCATATATATATAAGGAAAAGCAAATGTAGTGTACAGTGACTGTACTGCATGTACATATCAGATGTCTGATGACGATCTGATATGTACTGTATAAGTAGTATATAGTACAATGTACAGTAATTTTCCCTCTTGGAGGCATCTGCAGCTTAAAACTAATGAACAGAATGAAACCGAATTTCATATACATACTGTGGAGCACATGGGAAGATAATTTCTACAAAAAGAAAAGTCGCCGATAGGGGAAATTTGGGCGCTACTATCACTATGAAGTTTGTATAATCTACCTAGACTGTTAAAATTTCCCTAGTGCTTACATGAAAGTAGCGCCACTCATTCCCTTTTAAAATAGGCAGAGCTAACGTTCAATCAGCAGTTCTCTGACCCAATGTTCATTTCTGCTTAAAATGCGTCCTACCATAACTAAGGGCACTTTAGTCGTAAAGTTCTTTTACACTAGAGAATGTAATGCTGCGGCGGCTCTTAGGAATTTAGAAGATTTGGATAACAAGCGTAAAGGTCCAATGTCTACTATAGCACTGAGAGGCATGATAAAAAAATTCGAGGGAAACTGGATTTGAGGAGTTAGAACTGGCAAAGGGCGAAAAGAGGTATGCAGTAGCTCGTCAAATAGATATTGCCTTATGCCAATGTCTTGAAAATCTTAAGAAAAATGTTGCGTTTCTATCCGTATAAGATCGATCGTGAGCAAATACTGAAAGTGACCGATTAAGAGAAGCGTGCTCATGTTGCATGCTCGTAGGGAAATCGGCAATTATTGGCCCTGAAAAAAATATTATGGGCGGGATGAAGCTCATTTTTATCTGAATGGATCAGTCAGTTCTCACAACTGCTGAATCTGGCCATCTGAACAGTCTACAGTGTTCCATTAACTGCCATTGCATTCTCACAAAATAACAGTTTATAGACTCATACCTGATCTCATAAAAGGCCATACTTTTTTGAGAATATCACTCCTACATGTATTATTGTATGCACCGTTACTGGTGAGAAATATCGGCAAATACTGCAACTTTTGTCATTCCTAAATTGCAACAAAGACAGTGCTTGGACACGATAATTTTTATGCAAGATGGAGTAAGATTACATATTCTTCGTTCAGAACCTTATACGGCTGTGTTTTGGTGATGAGAACGTTTTTAATGAAATGGCCACTCCGTTTGCCAGACGTAAACAACATATGACTTTTGGCTGCGGCGGTACCTTAAATCCGTTATGTATACGGGTGGTGTTATAAGCCTCAGTTCCTCGAAAGGAAACATAAGATGACTATTACAAAGATCCAAGGTGACAATTTAAGCGCAGCAGTAGAGAACGCCATACCATGAAGGTCACCACATTGAAAATATTGCACGTGGCCTTGAATCAATAATGCTGATTAATAAAAGATTACTTTTCGTTAGTTTTATATTGTTGTTATTCATTTCTGTAAGTACAATTATTTTATCTGAATATTATAACGAAAGTTGACAAAATCCATTTTCCGTGCGCTGATTGTAATTGATTTTTCTTTTCCAACAGATCCAAAAGCATGTATGAATTGGGAAACTTAAAAATCTACCTACACTGAAGAAATTTCATAGTGCCACATGACAGCAACGCCAAAATCTCCCCTATCGGTGAGGTTTCGTACTTTACGGAAATTGTCTCCCCATGTCTTTCACAGTCTGTATATGAAATTTGGTATAATTTTGTTCATTAGTTTTAACTGTAGATGCCTCTAAACATGAAAAGTTATTTTATGGCCAGCCAGTATAATAAAAAAAATTAATACAGAATTTGATGCGGAACATTAAATTGATTTGATATGCATTTGATTTAATTTCACGCCACATGAAAAAAATTAGTTCAATAACTTTAAAATTGCTAATATTCTGGATTTTTACAGGCACATACTGACCTAACTAGGTTTGAGCATCTTAATGCAATATCTGACAATAATCAAATTTATTCTATTGAGCGCAATTTTAAATTGGTGCAAGTTTTTAGAGATGTAATAGTTGATATATGTTATAATTTTTTTTCCGACAATTATGCTGATTGTAAACGTCTTGATAGCCAACAGAACTGTGACTTTAGTGCGAGAGTAAAAACAAATTCACTGAGAACTTGCATTGAAACTAACGAAAAAATAACAAAAATGTTTTTTAAATATTTAAAAGTTTTCACTTTTATTAAATAAGATTAATACATTTATATGAATATCTGATTTTCTTACAAAAAAAAATATCTAACACGTACGAGGGTTGCAAGGAAAACAATGGTGGATTGTATTTTCTGACGCAGATTTTGAAATTTCGATTGAAATATTTCGGGAAAAAAATCAACATCCAAACGAATGATAACCGACGAGAGCTTTTTAAACCAAAGATTAAACTACCAAGTCCTCTAATTTTTTCCCTTTTTTTGGTGAATATCTGCAACTCAGAGGTAAATTGCGCAACTTTCAAATTTTGATTTTTTTTATTGTTATTTTAACTGTTTATTTACATACCATCCAAAAAGTTAAGTCTTTAGTAATAGAAGTCTGCAGTAAATTCGAACTACAGATACGAAACTTGATCTTTAGATAGTACGTATATTTAACAGCACAGATACCACAATAAACAGAAAAATCAAAATTTGTAAGTTACAACAATTAACCTCTAAGTACAGATAAATTAGTAAAAAAAAAAAAAAAGTTTTGCCCGAAAATTCTAAATGTGAAACATATATCTTTCTGAAGTACATGTTTTCATCTCAACTTTAAAAACCTCAAGAGTGACTGACCTACCTAACTTCCACAAACGACAGAACTTTGATAATAATCACGAACTTCCAGCTTGATATTGAATCCAACAGAGTACGAGAAGGGTTTCAGAAATTTGCCTTGAACTTATTGTACATCATGAGTCATTCTGTATCTAATTGAATGTTGATCAAATACGAGGTTCTCCCCTCCCCCTCAGCATCCGGCCCATCACACTTACTAATGTCTTGACACTCAACTAAGAGTAGAACACCAATTCCGGATATAGCACCATTTTATACTACTGTGTCCAAAAAGAAAGACCCATTTTCAATTTAATATTCCAGGGTTATGGAATTTCGATTTTTTTTTTTTCTCTTTTTCAGGTTTCTCGCACTGTCCTCGACATCTGTGTGAAATTTGACGTCAAAATCTACATCACTGTTTGCATAACGCTTGGCTTTGTGAAACGCGAAAACGGATTCTGGCGATTTTTGAAATGTCTCAATTAATTGAGCCAAGACCTTGCATTCAATTTTGTTAGCGGAAACGTATAGAATTAGCAGAAGGTATTCCTATGTCGGAAAAAATGTTCACAAGTGATATAAACAGTTCAAAGAAGGCAGAGAATGCGTGGAAGACGAAGAGCCCCTCTGGTCGACCCTCAACCGACTAAGCTCACGTCCAAAAAAATTAAAGATTTGTGGCTTGCAAACCGCCGGTTTACAATTAGAGACCTAGTTGATCATGTTGTAATTTCAAAAGGATCGGTCCATTCCGTTTTGGGCCACAAACGCATCAAATCACGATTGGTACTGAAAACACTGAATGCGCCAGCTCACACTGCATTGATTCTTCGTGACTTGTTCGCCAAAAATGAAACCCATATCGTTCCACAACCACCGTATACACACCGCACGACTTGTACCTATTTCCCTAAACTCAAAAGACCACTCCGGGGACACTGTTTTGAGGCGATTGAAGAGATTCAACGTGAATTGGCGGCGCTTTGAAGGCCATCCCTGCCGATGACTTTTTAGCATGCATTGAGGATTGGTAAAAACGTTTGCAAAAGTGCATTGTGTCCGGAGGGGATTACTTTGAAGGCGACGAACTAAATTTGGAAGAATAAATAAAGAGTTTTTGAAAAAAAAAAAAAAAAATTGATCTTACTTTTTGGGCACAGTAGTATAAGTAACAATTAAATTGACATTAGAATTTTAAAAAAAAGGTTCCGACAGCGAATAAGCGGTAGTTTTCAAGTGAAATGAAGTTTATAGTCAAAACGGTTGTTATTTTTTTTTTTTTTCTCTCAGATTAAAACACATGAAAATTTGCAATCCAAGATTTCGAACATTTCTTATTATCCTTTTATTGATACAAAAATCAGCTGTAAATGCAATCAATCACAATACATACATATATAGAAATCCTCTTAGTGCTCAAATCTCAAAATAAATTTACGAACTGTTTCTTAAAAGATTTAATAATTTCTCCATTTGATCTATTTTTTTAATTTATTTCACTGATATATTAATTACAAATTAATAAAATACTTATAATTTTCACTTTATTCATCGTTATTTATTTATTTTTTTAACATTCAATGAAAAATATTCTGAAATTATTTTAAAGGAAAAAAAATAACTTAAAATAACCGTTTGTGTTATTCTTCACTTAAAAATCTCCTAAATTAACTGTTGATGTGTGACTTTTCCTTTGTATTTTGCAAACAACCCCCCACACCCCAAGTTAATAATCACAAAGGCTATCCAACTTAACTTTGATATGCAAAGCTGCGTCTACATTAGAATGCGCGCAAGCTGCGACCATCGTTTGCGAATGTTCTTTCTTGAAAAAGCAACTCTCATCTTCATTTACCAGCGAAGACACAGTCGAGTAAATCTTTGATGCGTGACCCAAAAGTAACACGATCAAGAGTGAAAATGTAGTTTCCTGAAAGCATGTCTTGCATTTACAGTTCCTACTAAATAAATCGGTTACATAAGATATAGGAGCGTCGCTCAATATTATCATTTAAATGTGAACGAGGCTTCAAGAATTTCGCCTTAATCGACACCATAAACAAATTTTTATTTAAATAGCGAATTAGCAGTATTGCAGATTTCCAAAGAAATTTTCCAGATTGCTTCTCTTAGCAGTTCTTAAAGATCATATTTAATTTTATTGTTATGAACTAACAAAACTTGCATTCATCAGCCAAATATGAAAATCGTATATTTAGTAAATACAAGTCTTTCTTCGAAGCAGAAAAAAGAACGCCCACCACAAGACGCGATATGCTACATATCGCATCAGTGTCATAGTAGATGGCCTACTTTACTTCGGGGCAACCTTCGTGCACAAAATCAATTGATTCATAAATATAATTGGAAGTTGTAATGGTCAGTATTGACTTCATTAAGTCAGATACACTTAATCATCATTCATTTAAGAAGTATTTGACAGATTATAAAGGTGTCTTATTATTCTAAAGGTAAAATGTTAAAACGACGTCATGATTTGAGATGATGAGACACTGCACCTTTATGTACACAAATATATTGTTTTATAAACTGTATGGGCATGTCAAACTAAAATGCTGAAAAGTCAAATAAAATTTTTAAAAACCTATCATTTTTCTGCTCTAGCAGCTCAAAAATATCGCAGACAATTGTTGTGGAGATGAACTGAAGGCAACTTTTAGATCAGTTTTTAATTAACTTTTAATCAATCAAATATTCCCCATTCGCTGTATTTGCTTGCTGATGCTGATCGATTTGCTGCTGATGCTTATGCTGATCGAAATAGTAAATAAAAAATACAGTTGGAGTTTATTGAGCTTCAAGCAGATTTAGTGTTAAAATCACAATCGATTGCTTTAACTGATTTTTTTTTAAATTTTATCTGGTGGAAGAAAACTATACCAATTTACATGCCTTTCTAAGAAGTATCATTTATCTTTACGGTAAGAAGTATGTGTGTGAAATTTTTTTAGAGAATAAATTGAATATCCGTTAGGGATTTCAGACGAAAGCATTTGAAATAAAAATAATCACACAGAATTTTTAACAAACGCCTATTTTAATGGTTTCGTAATTCAAGTACAAACGGGACTATCCTTACACCACATTTTTTCGTTATATTTTATATTTTAAGTAGAGCTTCATACTAAAGCATTTTATAAAAACCAAAAGATATATAAAATAGTAACTTGTTTTGATAAATTTAATGTTAATTCACTTTATTTAATAATTGCATCCGGTCCTCAATTTGGATACAGAATAATCATTTGCTGTTCATAATAGGAAGGCATAGTTTTGGTAAATTCATAGCATAGCTGGCATAGTTTTTGTAAATTTATAGTTTGATACTTGTATCAGTCGTTCCAACGTTACACAGCGATTCGCCTTTGCACATGATGTTAAAAAAACTTCTCAAGGTCCAAATAATCTTCTTTCACTACCTAGTAATTAAAATGACCATAGCTCGCGTTTTATAACGATGAATTGCGATTAGCATGACCATGCAAATGAGACAACGGCTTAACAGTCCATTACACAAAATTTTAAAACATCTATTTTTACCACCACAATCAAATTGGTAATTGTAATCCTAATTGTAATTTAGCATGTCTACCAACCAGCAGTGGCCTTTGGCTGCCTGACATATTGTCTTCGGCTGGATATCTCGCCATCTTACACAACTATAAACTCATCAGAATCTATCCTTGCAGTTCGACAAAAAATCATTGTTGTAGAAAGTTAAAAAAAAAAAGGTAAAAAGAAGTCTTTGCAGATTCTTCTCTTTAATGTATATTCAGCTTTTAAATCTACGTTGCAAATTTTAAAAAATAAAAGTGTCAAATCACTCAAACTAAGAGTTAAAAAAAAGATTTCATTGTTACTTTTAAGATAAACGATTTTAAGCGGAAATTCTCAACACTGGTTGTTAAGAATAAAAAGAAAAATGCTTGACTTTTATTTTTTGCTTGATTGCCCATCAAACAAAAAAAACAAAACAAAAACAAAAAAAATGTAGAATGTTTGATGGTATTGGATTTTATCTTTAATTCTGTGTTTTGAAAATGCTTGAATGCAGTTTAGTGATATAATTACAAGGT
The DNA here is from genome assembly GCA_021605095.1 of Caerostris extrusa. Lineage (NCBI taxonomy): Eukaryota > Metazoa > Arthropoda > Arachnida > Araneae > Araneidae > Caerostris > Caerostris extrusa. Next base: position 15,088 of record BPLR01002420.1, read on the forward strand.
TTTCTTTGTTTCCTCGTTAAAATGTAAGTAAGTAAAAAAAAAAAACTCATGATACATTTTCTTTTAATGTTCCTTTGAGAAAAAAAAGATTATTTCAGCAATTCGTAGCAAGTTATTTTGTTATGAAATAATTCAAACGAAATGATGGATGAAATATAAATTCAAAAAAAAGAAACCTTGTGTGCCCAGACTCAGATAGAATACATTATTTTACTGTTATTCAATTCTATACTTGTAACCTAATGTCCCCAAACTAATTTAAAAGAATGAAAGTGAAAAAAATTATAGAAATAACTGGTTATCATATAATTTCATTTCATATATAAATAAATATGTATGTATTTTGCAGTTAAATTTAGATACAAAAAATTGCAAGTAATTCAATAGAAAAATTATGAAATACATCTTATTTTGATTCATCAAAAATATATTTGATTTACTTATTTTTAAAATTAATTAAAAACGAATTTATTCATTTTTATGCAAATCTTACACAAAAAGTATCTATTTCATTAAATTAATAGCCCATTTAATTAATCACTCATCAAATTTGTCAAACAAAACCCAAAACACAATTTAATTATGTGGTTTTAAATATATTTACTGTTTACAGCAAGTATGCAACTAAGTTAAAGAAAGAAGAACAAAAAAAAAAGCAAAACTCTATTATATAAATTATGTTAGTTTTTAAAAACACACACAAATTATATTATATGTGTATATCGTATATTTTAGCCATGCAAACTGACTAACTTCAACATGCTTCTTTACAACATTTTATTGCTTAAGTAGTTTTTCATATAAATTAATGATTTTAAAAATAAATAAAGCAAAATAAAAAAGCAACAAAATGTAAGATGTTAAAATAAGCATTTACTAATAATTTTAAACTAATAAATTTCCTATTAAAAAAAAAGCTTTAATTAAAATGTATATCAATGGTTTTTAACAAAAGCTGTTCTTTCTTCAATAAAAATAAATTTCAATTTTACCTTCATACTATTTTTAACACAATGCACTATTAGTGGTTAATTTGGCTGTCAGAAGAGCCTTTTATTCTCAAATGTGAGGATTACTGTTGTAGGAAACTGTAATGCACTTCGCTCATGCTAAAAATGAATAATTTCTCACTTTATCAAGAGGGAAAACAGCTCAAGCCTCATTCTTTTTCTTGCTAAACAATGGCAGTGAAAACAAAGATTAATTTTTGCACAAGGACTTCAAAAAAATAATTCTACAACAAAAAATGCATGAAAATTTTTGCACACACCAAGTAAAGCTAGGGAAGCAAAAAATCAAAATAGCTTTGCATATCCAATTAAATTTTAATAAAATTAATATACAATTTTTAGATTAAGCATTTTATAATAAAGGAAGGTAATGCCAAAGCATTAAAAAATGAGATAATTCTTCTATAGCTCATAAAAACCTAAGTTTGTTTTTACTTCGCAGCAAAAAAAGTCTACAAAAATTTATAGCCAAAAATAAGAAAAACATCAAAAATAATTGATTCAAGCTCATGAGTTTTCCAAAATGCTATAAAAAATATGGTGCAACTAGCAATACTTTAAAGCCCTAATGTTACAAAAAACTTGACCAATTCACAAAAATCATTGCTAATGAAGCAGTTTTCAAATAAACGAAAATCAATGACCTTCAGCCTTTTTAAAACTAGTGATGAGGTGATAGAATACTCTACAAAAGTAGTTTTTTTTTTTTTTCCTTCAGGGTGTTTCTGCAATAAATACTCAAAAGAAATTTAAACGTGTAAAATATCTGATATTCTTTCCCCTATCTTTTATTTCATTAGAAAATGGCATAATTAAAATAAAAATTTCATCTATAAAATGTGATACAATCAAATTTCAATAACATTCAATTCCTTCTTTTTAATCAATTTTTATAATATTGACTAATAATGAATTTGATATGATTCCCACCCCATTTTATGAAATATTCTTAAATTATCAAATTTTACAATCTTCCCATAAATTACTTTAATCTTATAGCATAAGAAAAAAAATTATACAAAATAAACAGAGTTTTTTTTTTTTTTCCTCTAGCAAACTTTTTTCATTATATTTAATTTGATATAGAAAATGTATTATATATTTTTTAATCAATTTATTGTTACAAATTTAATTTTAATTACAAAATATTTTTTGAGGTTAGAAGCATTGATTTCTCAAAAATGTAACATACCATAAATCTATCTAGTGATTGAATTTTGATTGTATTTTTTCACATAAAATAAAAGCAAAATTGAGTATGGGATTGAAAAAGTTGTATCTACTTTACCCTACAAGCAAAGCAGCCAGGGTGCCATTGACTGTTCATGGCAGAAATATAGTTTTCTGTGATGGGACGATTGCAGCCAGCACATTTGAGGGCAAAGTTCTCCAAAAAGTCGTCCCGACAGTATGGTTTGCCATCCTTTTCATGGAAGCCTTCCTCACCGAACTGTTTGCCACACTGGGTGCAAAAGAAATGTTCTGGATGCCACGTTTTTTCCAGGGCTGTGATACATTTCTGTAAGTAATTACAAAAATTCATCATTTTTTGTTAACTAATTAAAGTAAAATTAGTAAAATAATATTTTTTTAATTATCTATAAATTTTTTATTTTAAAATCAATTAAAATTTTTGATATAATACAGAACATTTTATTCACATCTTTCATAATTCATAGTGAAATTTATGCAATACTTATAAATATCAAAGTATTAAATATTAAAATTATATATTTTCTGAATTCAAAAGAAATTTTAAAGTATTTACAAGCAAAATCAATACATCTTGAATGTTTAAACATATTTTATGTTTCATATTTAAAAAAAAAAAAAATATTAATTGCAAATCTTAAAACATTTTTATTCATTAAAATTCATGAATTCTCATGAAATAATAACTAATAATTCACAGGAAATAAAATAAACTTACCCCTAAAATGGCAGCATTACAGTATGCACATTTTGGTGAAAAGATATTGTGATAGTCTGTTTCACAATAAGGAACACCATCTCTTTCAAAAAAGTTCTTGGTTCCTAATTCTTGATGACAGTGGCCGCAGACAAAATGTTCTTTGTGCCATGTTTTACCTAATGCTGTTACAACCTAAAAGAAAACAATATGCATACATTGTTTTTACTAAATTAAATTGCTAAATATATATAAAAAAACAACGTTATAACTAATTGCATTTTAATTCAAAATTTTGTAGAGAAATAATAAAAAATTGAATTTATGAATTAAAATTACACACAAAAAGTAAATAATATCTAACAATATTAGATATAAAAATTTGATTTTTCAGCTTCTAATGAATGAAAACTTCTAAATGCATATTGTACCTCCTATTTGTAATTATAGAATGCCCAATAGATAAGCAAGTAAGAATACTAAAACCTTTTTGTCATTTAAAAATTAAAATTGAGAAAAATGGAGGAAATTTGACATATATATATTAAAAAAATATTTAATAAAATATTGATTAATAAATCTTTATACTAAACAATTTTTATTTAACAATTTTACCTTTTAATTCATCACTTCTGCTAAACTTTAAATTTAAATGTAATCTCATTTTACTATTCAAGGTTATATAAAGGTATTTTTTTATTATAAAGTGAAAAATAGAGAAAAAAGAGTTTAATAATGAAATAATTCTATCCGAATGGCAGTATATCCTTTTAAATCTAACTTGACTACAATAATAATAATTTTTTTTTTTTTTTTTTATATAATTGGGAAAAAAATGTTAATTAATTATATAAATTGTTTAGAATACAAGAAACATGTCATTTTAATATTTTAAAAATATGGAGAAGAAAGTGAAGTAAGTGAATTAATACTTCTCTATAAAATCCATCGATAATTGTTTTAATGAACTAAATAAACATATTAATTATACATTTGGTGCATAACTTAAATTCCTTTTTTTATTGAATTGTTCTTTAAATTTATAAATGTGCAATAAAAATAATGAGATGAATATGAGAACTTAATAATAAACCAAGACTCTTTCCTCTATTTCATTCTCCTCCAAAGTTATAGAATTAGTAAAGTTTCTTATCAATAGAAATTGACATATAAAAATGTAATTTCAGAAACACTTTAACCAAGAAATTAAAAAATCTTTATTCCTCCAGATGCATTCTATATGTTTTTAAAATTATTAAAAATATTCAAATTTCAATTTTTAAAGCAATTATTATAAGTAAAGGGCTACTTTTAAAATTTTAAGTTGGGGATTCAAAAATCAGGTTTGCACAAAAGTAAAAACTTAAAGGATACTTTAATATCAAAAAAGCATGCAATAATACACTATAACCTTAAACAATATACATTTTTGTTTAAAATCCAATTAAAAACTAAAATTCAGCAATACAAAAGTAAAAACCCACCTGGCCAACAATAGGCTTGTTGCAAGCAGTGCAATGGCCCTTAGGACTTGTGTTGACACCTTGTTTGCTCATATCCGATTGTAAAGTACCAAGCATAGAATCCAACTGATCAACTCCTTTGGATGTCCCAGTCGGTGACTTGTTCACCTTGTTGGGCTTTGCGTATTGGGCCTCAGCCGGTTTACTTGGTTGTGTGTGCTGTGGAGAAAAAGACCAACACAAATTACATCTTAATACCACATCACATAAACTGAAATCACAAGATTAAAGTAAAAAGTAGAAGTATCCAATGAAGAAGGTTTATACTATAGGGCAAGTCCTTTGTAGCAAGTAGAACAAATGCTATCTCTCCAAACAGAAATTATATCTCAATACACAAACATAACCGCAATCACAACCAGACCACAGTGGAGTTATCCAGCAGAAGTGGTTGAAGAAAAGTGCCAGTGGGATTAGTGTAGGATTTTCTCTCAACGCTGGAGAATTGTGGGAAAAGCTACGGATCTTCTTTATGATTTTTTTTTCTTCCTCTCCTCCTCACTGTTCGGTTACAAGTTGACTGAAAAGGGCAGGCTGACAGGATTGGCAGGAGGTTCCAAATTAAGGGAAGTGCCCTACATCTTGAGAAGTATGATGGGGTTTATTTTGGGGAGGTGAGTGGGTGGTTTTGACAGGGAGCAAGTTTTAAGGGTTTCTTTTTGCTTTTGTTGCTGCCACATGTGCTAGGCCTATTTTTAGAATCAAAACCTGGCAGAGAGTAGCATATTCTTTTCTAAGAACACACCCCACCCACACCCATCACTTTCCTTAAATATGTAAACCACTTGGCTGGGAAGAGAGGTGGTCGTAGTTGTCTTACTATTTTTTTTTTTTTTTAGAGGTTTATGCAAATGATTGTGGATTAATCTAATGCTACTGACAAAATTTAAATCAAGATCCATTTATTTTAAACATAATTTTGAGAAATTGCTGTTTACATAAAAATAAAAGTTGTTAGTTTTAAATATATTCAATTTTTCCTTTGTGAATCAATTTTACATTTTATACATATTAGATAGGATAATGTTAATACATAATTTAAATATAGGATGTAGGCCCTTTTGCTATAAGTTTTTCCTCAAAAATGATTTCTTTTTTAAATGTGCACAAATTGTAGTATAAATTTGAAATTTATAATTAGCTGTATACTGCATTTATTAAATAAGTCGTTTGTATACAATAAAAGGCTTAAAGTTTTAAAATAAAATTGAGTTTTTAAAATAACATTTAGTGTTGCTAAATAAAAAATTAATTGAATTAAAATTTTAAGCAAAGAATTTTTAAAACTAAACATCCTATTAGAAAAATAGAAGACAAAAAATTATTTTTATATAAACACAAATTAACCATCAATAATGGCACAAAACAATTGCTTGAAACATTTAAAATTAAAAACTGAACCTTTTATGTAACATATTAAAAATAGAAATGACCAGAATTCAATAATTGATAGACTACCTTGAAATCAGACAAGGAGGCCATAAGGTCATCAAGCTCCTTGGTGGCAGATGAGGCAGCAGGTGCAGAAGAGTCCACTGTCTGGGGAAGAGGAGGATAGGTACTGATAGATGCAGCCATTGGAGGAGATTCGGTATATTTCACATTGTGAACTATATTAAAATAGAAATTGAAATTAACTAAATTAAGTGAAAACATCGTATGAATGACACATCAAATGATGAGTTTTAGTGTTATTAAGACTCAACAAACTTTAAATATATGTATATTCAAAGTTCAAATGCTTATAATTTAAAAGAATATATTTGTACTATTACAATTAATATATTGATAAGAAAAAAAAGCAGTTTCCACACTGACTCTGGCTTATATTATAGAAACATTCAATTAAATCTTAGATTTAATTATTAATTAATTAGTTTCATTAAGATGGGGCAAAGATTCCAAAAAATTTGCCTCAAAACTTAAAAATTTTTTATACTTTATAATACAGCTTCAGAGACTTTTTATGAAACATTTTAGTTGTTTTCAAACATCACCAATTTTTAACTAGTGGGAAAAAAAACAACATATTTTATCCCCTACAACAATGCACATGAAAAATAATTCTTATACATGCTGCGCACAGATTTACAAACAATTTGGATAGCATGTTAACATCTACAACTACATAATTTGTGCTTTCACTAACATCTTTTTGTTTTCTTGAGTAAACTATTAATAAGAGATTCTCGCAGAACATATGATGAATTTATTTTTATATATATTCTCACAATTAAATAGAAGGCCTTAAAAATATTACTTTCATTTTTATATTCCAACTGCATAGCTTCAAAGCACGTTTACCACATGTTTACGATTGGGTTTTGCATATTGCTAATAGAATTACAACAAAAAACTAAAGAAATTGCTTCCAGTGAATGACTAATCGGATTATTTAGAACAACCTCTAAGTTGGAAGATAAAAGATACACTTTCTTAGTAACAAACAATTTGTTTTGAATAAATTTTACTCAAAACTGTGAAAAAACTATGCCAAAACATATTCATAATAAAACAAAAAACAATTCACATCAATTAGGCTTACAATTCCTTTCATTCTCTTATCAATAAGAATCAAATTAAATAATTCCTTATTTCTCAGATTGTGACACTAGTAAAGGAAATACCAAACCCAGGTTTAAAGGGTTGTTTAAAAATGTTATCTTTATTTAATATTCAGATAACTTTGTATTTTATTCACTAAATGTGTAGTGAAATAAAATTAATAACACAGAATAAAATTACAATACTTACGGTTGAGGAGCATCTGGCAATCCACTCTGCAGCTCATCCAAGAGACTGTCCACAGTGGGTCGGATTGGCTCTGCATACCCATTGGCAGAACTCTTGATTGTGGTCTCATTACTGTAAACATTGTAACTAGGCGAAGAGTGACCTACAAAAAGACAAGAAAAAAATTCACTTACAAACATTGATATAAAATCAATTTATTCTAAAATTCATTTTTTAAAAGAATAAATCAGGAGCAACAACTTGTGGGGATTTAATAAGAGAAGTAACAAAACTAATGGTTCCAAAAAAAATATTCTAACAGACTCTTAAGTCTTATTTGAAATAAATATTTCCCAAAATATTCAAGCTGAACCAATAAATGAAGAATTAAAGGATATATTTATTATAGCATATAATTATAATGTACTCAGTTAAGACAGATATAAAAATTATAAATATTGTTTTTTTTTTTTGTTTTAATAATTATATAGTATGAAAACTTTAGTCTATAAATTCCCATATCAGAATAGAATAATTTATTAATTTTAAATAATTAAAAAAATAAATTAAATTTTTTATTACTCAATTCAACTATTAGCATTTAAAAATAGTTTAATTATTGAAAAAATTCTCAATTGTTGTTAATTACAATTCCTTCGAGCAAATGAGTTATTGCATAACCTTGATCTATCATTTAATATTTTGGGTAATTTATAAGCAATTTTAGTTAATTCATTCTGATCTGTATAGTGCATGTGCATAAATATGTGAATGTCAATTTTACTAAAACTAAAATTAATTAATTAAATTTAATTACTGAATTCATATTTGAAAACTGCATTCACCTCCAGTGTCATCCACTACAAGTTAAAAAAAAAAATGTATTTGAACTTGTGTGGATGAATAGGAAGTATTTTATTAATGATTGAAAATTTGAACATGATATATAAAGGGAGAGTGTGAGCTAATAGAAGGAATTAAAAAAAAAAAAGAACAGCAATCTTGAATTACAGCAAAATAATAAAAGCAAATACATACGATAAAAATAATAAAAGCAAATATATTAGGCTATATTTCAAATTTAATTAAAAACATTTTGATCATTTAAAATTAAAAAAATATAGAATACATTAACAAGAATACTCAAACACAATCGTTTCAAATTTCAAAAATTAAGAATAATAATATCCAGAAAATAAGCTAAATTAAAATCAGACGATTTTTAAATAAAATAATTTTTATTACCTTTCTTGGCAGGGTAGTTAGCATAGCGGGCAGAATTCAGATCTTCAAGCAAACTGTCCAATTCAGAAAGATTGCTCGCAAAATCAGGCTTGGAAGAAGGCTTTTCAGTTATGTGAAGGTTTTTCATGTCATTGTGAATGGCATGTTGATTTTGATAGATGGGCTGAAAAACATAATAATATAACTCAATATATTTTTAAGACTCTTACTTTTATTAGTAAATTACACGCTCTTTAATATGGCATTCGATGGTTCGCCACTTGGTATAATTTGGCACCGATAGAGCCATTCGCTTTCAGATTTTCTCGTATGGATTCGGATGTTTGTTGGCATTGACAGCTAGGTCGCAATAAATTATTGTTCGCCTTTTCGTTCAGTAATGTTCAATTTTCATTTCAGTACAGCGTAGAAATCATAAATGTGTGTATAATTCATAACAATTGTTTGAAGAGATTTGAATCACGGAAGCAATGCGATATCATATACTATCATATCATATATCATGTGCATCCTCCAGTCATAGAGTAGCTTGCCATGACTTCTTTTTAACTACCATTGAAACACTATTACCTTTTCTTTTTTGATATGCTTTTTTTTTTTATCAACAAAAGAATATACAATTAAATTAGGTTCATTGTATGAATTTAATTTTCTTTTAGTTGCTACAACGACGAAATACTTTCTCGAATATTTATATCGTCGGCACAGGTTCAAAATGTGCATGTTTTAATCGTTTAAATTTTTATCTAAAGTGATTTAACGTTGGTAACCCCCATTAAAACTATGTTGACATTCGATAATCTGGAAAATCGCTAATTCGACACGGCTGTTAGCGATTTTCCCAAATTTTCTGTCGAAACAACGTACCGAACGTTTTCTGCCAATTTCTGCCGAACGTACGAAATTAAAGAGCGTCCATTACATTAAAAAAAAAAAAAAAAAACCAATTAAATAATAAAATAACTTATCATTTTTGTCATCTTTTCTAGTCACCTTAGTTCTGTATTTTTATGCATGGTAAGAATTGTTACAACAAATTATATATAGAAAAATAATTTGCACGACTTTTAAATATTTCAATAAAGAATTTAATTAAAAAAAATAATTAAATAATACTATCAATTTCAGCTAAAATACTTCACACAAATATATGAATCCCTAAAAGTCTTTTCAAATGCACCGTATTCACTTTTCACCCTTCTTATGTTTAACTCAACAATAGAGATATTTAGTTTAATTTCATTTCATATATTACACGGATGTGCGCGTCAACCTTTTTGAAATCAATTTTTTGTATCTATCGTCATTTTTTTTTAATGCATATTAATAATATTTTTAAGAATGACATGGAAATTACTTCTAATAATCTGGACATTTTCCATGTTTAACAGACATGTTTAACAACCGTCTAAGAAAGCTTCTTAGACGGTTCAAGTACCTTTTTAAGTAAGAAATTAAAAGAAAATAATGAATTTTTAAAAATAAATAAATTAATCAATTTTGAAGACTTTATTACACTCATTTCAGATAATTCTGCAGATTGACAACAGTAACAACACAACACAAAATATTTCATTTATTCTTTTAATGGCGCCCGACTCGTGGCCCAATGGTAAAGAGAGCCGCTGGTGAGCATGAGGGCCGAGGTTCAATCCTCGCAAGCGGCTTTTTGTAGACACTGTTTCAAAAAAAAAAAAAAAAAAAAGAGGAGGCTCTCCCTCCTGCACGCTAGCTGGTTTGGTTTGTCGCTCTACGGTCATCTTGTGCACACTTTAAGTTAAACAAACCGCGATCTACAGTTTAACGTGGATTCCGAACCACCAACAAATATCCATGCCACCGCCAGGATTCGAACCTGAAGCCTTCGGTACCAACGCCAGTTGGTCATCAGGCCGCTGCACGCTAGCTGCGCATGTTTCCAGGACCACGAGTTCGGTGGAACACAATCACCAATGGTTTTTCTGCAATGCAGCTGGCGAACAGACATGGACGTCTTGGATGCCTTAAGGCAAGCTCTGCACAGACGTTACTCACTTTGCATGACCCAGGGGCGCGTGTCACTTGAAGATCAGCCACGGACGCGGAGTCGCAATGGCCCGCAACGTTCTACGATCCTATTAGATCGGGACTTACGGTTTAAAGTGGATTCTGAGCCCCTACACACATCCATGGCACCGCCGGGCTCGAACCCGAAACCTGTGGTACCGAGCCAGAGCGGTAGCCACTCGGCCATTCAGGCCTACAATCACCGATGTAATAAAACAAATATGTACCTGATCGTCTGGAGCCCCATTTCGGTACTCGTATCTCTCCGTAGTGACCGTGGTGGTCACGGTGGCGTTGGAAGGTCTCGGGCCGTGGGACATCACTGCTGCATAACTGTTGCTGCTCGGTGGGGTCGGACAAACAGCGGATGACAAGTTCAACTGCGTCTGGTTCTGCAGGTCGGCCAATAGAGCATCTGAGGAGACAAAAAAAAAAAAAAAAAAAACAATTTCTTAAATGTTACATTTATTTTCAAAAGAGTTTTGCATCAGTATGAATATAAATATATGATTAATCAAACAAATTTTAAATAATGGGTTATTTCTGTTAAAATCAAAATTTTAATCGTTTGTTTTTTTTTTTCTTTTAAAAATGGACCAATTTTACATTATACTATGCCATATAAAGAAAAAGAAGAAAAAAGGGGCAGGGGGAAGGATGGCTGACGACATTCCCTCCACCCTTTTCTTCTCCCACCGTCGTGTGAAGGAACGAACTCGTTGTACCCAGAATGTAAAATTTCAATTATAGTAGTTTACATTTATCTTAATGACAAAACGGTACATTGAATTCTTCATAGTGCAATTTTCTAAGTATTCGATACACGCAATGTCAAATTTCACAGCAGTAAGATTACTTTGCTGTTGAATGAATCAGCATTTTATAACAATAATTTTTAAAAGAATATTACTTATAAAGAAATTAAAATTTCCATTTCGGAAGCAATATAAAAACAACTCAAAACCAAACTGACACTTCCCATATAAACTGATGATTTTTGTTTAATTAAATTTATCTTAAAATATAATGCATTCGTATACAATTGCAAGAATAACAATAACTAAAAAAATTTTCTTCATTACATTATAAGATGTTTTACGAAAAGCTCTTAACTGTTTAATAAAACACTTAAAATTTCTCTTTCGAATAATTTAAGAAGTGTAGAATTAAAGTGTAAGACAAGTTTATTGCTTCAGGAAAAAAATTTGAAAAGCAATGCATTTGTTTTTTCATTGAAAAAGAATTTATTTCTTAATAAAATAAAGATAAGATTTAAGAGTTCTGAAGTTTGCGTGTTCTTATACCTTGCTGGGTTTAAAAAATCTCCAAAGTATCGCATTTACTAATGCATGAAACATTTCTTCCTCAAAATATTATCTCAAAATAACGTAACGTTTTGTACGGCATGGACTAAAATAGCCCGTAACCTTATTCACAGCTCATCGCTATTCGATGTTGGAACTATAGTCTTTGAAAAAGATAACTTGCCAACAAACTTCGGTGAAATATTCCGAACAATTTTAGAGGGCAATCTTGTATCCATTTATGTCATTCCAAGCTAAATATTTCTGTGACGGCATTCTGGATCAACTTTATTGCGCATAAGTCAACATATTTGATGCTTTTAGATTTAAAATTTAAACATTCTGGCCAGATAGCAAAAAAAAAAAAAAAAAAATTTTAAATGAATAGTAAATAAAAGTTTGGCTAAAAAAATTTCCCATGTCCTTTTTGTTAACTATTTTATGTTCGGATTTTAAGAAGCACTACCACATGCCATACAAGATTTGGAAAGTGTACAACTGGGGTGCGCAACTGAGAGATCGCGAAGAACACAACGAACTTTTGGGTCACCAGTTTTGCGTGTAAAAAATAACTTATTGAACTATTTGAACATTTTTGCATTGAGCTTTTCCTTCTCAACCCTGAAAACGAATGAAATCTGTTGACGAGGAAACAAAGATGACATTGTTTTCATTTCTCAAAAAGAAGAAACACTGTCATTTCAATACTAATGTAGCTTTTTAAATTTAATTCAAAAATATTTACCTTTAAAAATGAAAATCGGAAGCATACAATGCTAATTTATACAAAAAAAAAAAAAAAAAAATCTTCAATTGTGCTAAGATATAAAGTTTGATATTTTATTACAACAATTATTAAGAGATCTAACAATCCCACATTCCAAAAAGTTCACCACTCATTAAGAGATGCAAATATTTATTTAATGAAACAGTTAAGTATATGTAAGTATAATGTTGCCAATTTTAAAATTAAAAACTGGACACAACTCCCTGGGGAGAACATCTGGCCAAAACAGGGATTGTGAACTCTGATGAATCTTCTCGTAATCGTTGTCTTCCATAAGACAGAGAAAATGAATAAGGCTCATCTTCTCGTTTGGAGCTTCTAGGTTTTGAAATTTTCATCCTTAGAAGATTTAACTTGTTTTTAAGGCCTTTTGATTGTCTTTTTTGTAAAGAATGTCTGCTCTCTTTTCCTTTGTAATCTTGTTTTGTTTATATGTTCTTTTTGTTATACAATAAGTGTCCAAATGTGTGGATTGAGCCATAATTAAGAACAACAAGAAATTTGCATTCGAAAATTATTTTACATTTCGGCTTTCTTGGGCCACATAACATATGTGGCTCATTCTACAAAATCTGTAAGCAAAATATTTAAGTAAATAATATAAAATCTACGATATTTCGTCCTGATTAAAAAAAAATAATAATAAGGAAAAATTATTCAACAAAATAAATAATTTGAATCACAAAAAAATAAATTAAATATTTTAAAAAGGTATTAGAAAATTTTAATTATTGAATTATTTTATTAACACCTTTTATGTTTTTATTCAATTTTAATACGTACAATCAGTAATAAGGAATAAATGAAACACACACAACTGATAAATATGACCCAGTGTAACCCTCCGCAATGTAAATATATGTGCGGGCCCACGTACTCTACTTTACAGTAAAAATCGACAATTCCACACAAGGAAAATATACAGATATATTTTAGATTGAATTTGTAAACTGGTAGATAGAATTTGCGAAGGAAAAAAGTGTCCTTACAGTTATGCAAGAACAATACGTTCAATCATTGTTGAGATGGGTCATACAGAATTTTATACTTTGAGTATGAAAGTTTGGTTTGTCGCTCTAAGATAATTTTTTGCTTGTTTTGGGTTCATTAAAAACCGGGGCTTACAGTTTAACATGATTCCGAACCACTCACAAATATCCAGGCCACGGCCAGGATTTTAACCTGAAGTCTGTGGTACTAACGGCCAGAGCGCTAGCCAATTGGCCATCAGGTCGTTTTAAATAGGAAGGATTTCATACTGATAGGAATCATAACTTATAACAATCTTTTATTAGAATATTAGTTGTCAATGACTGTTTAATTGAAACGAATCTATTCAAAAACTAAAGATGAAATAAGAAAAGGTTAAAATTAGATAGGTGGGATTATCATTTTTTTTTTTGGATTATCGGTTTTCAGACTCCATAAATCTTTTGATAAGCTTCTTGACGTGGTCATAGACAGTTAACTTTATAATTTATTTTTCATTCCAGTAAAATATCGTGATAATAAACATTCACTTCTGTTTTACAAGAAATGTTTCAGTGTTCGATTATACTAATCAAATACAAAAAATATTTATTAAAAATTTATATACAGAAAATATTTAAGAGACAATTTTATGATCTTGAAAAATAAATAGCAACAATTGTATAACTGAAATGACACGATATAAACCAGATTATTTTTTTTATTGATCATAAACACGAGACAAAATATATTTAGTCTTTGAAATAATTGATTAATTGAAAGCAAAAAACCATTAAACTAACAGAAGTGTTGCTAGTGATACTTCGTAATAGCGCCCAATTCTGAAGATGCATTTCTATTACAGCCAGCCAATAAATCTAAAAAACGATACGACATAATCGAAATGAATGAAAGTTTTAAGTGGACCACAATCTTGCCATCTGCATTTTGATTATTTATAGTGCCGTCCCATTTCCGCCCAGCGAGTGACAAGAGTACCACAGAGTCGGAACTGTTTTTAAGAAGGTTGGATTGATGGAGGGGAACCGCGGACGTCTGTCTAACGAGGGTGTCGGAGAACAGAAAAAGGTGGCGCTTTCTTTAGCCCTTTGTTCTTGGCAAGCGTCGCCGAAAAGAAAAGGGCGCTCCATCAATACAATTGCCGCTTCCGCCACTGATGATAAGGTCGTGTGTGGCAGAGGGTTGGCGGCGGCCAATAAGCCGCCTTGTTATAAGCATTACGAAACAGTGAAAGATCGTTCAAGAAAATCCCCAGAGACGAATTGGTATTTATAGTTACACCTACTGCAACAGCAATCGAAACTGAGTTGAAATACAGCAGTCGAACAATGATACAGTGCCAATTTGCTAATTATTTGTTTAAAAGAAAGAGGAAGTTGAAGCAATCTGGTAGTTTGGGCGTTTAGCTCTTTTGAATTGAAAATGATAAATCCAACAACGGGGTTTTGTTCAGTTTGGCTTATTTTGTCGCTCGACGGTCATTTTGTGCACTCGAGGGCTAAACAGACAGGGACCTACAGTTTAACGTGGTTTACGAACGACAAGCAAACATCCATGCCAACATGCCGCTTTCAATCGAAGAAGCGTCGATGCACAGTTAATAAATTATGCAGATAATGCTTTTACAAAAAAAAAAAAAAAAAAAAAAAAAAAAAAAAGAGTCAAGTTATCTGTTCAAAACTATGATCATAAATATGGTGGAACGTAGCAGGACTGCACCCTATGTAACTGAATCTACTACATATCTGCTCTTCCAATGACAAATGACAGCAGGTTAAAGCATTCGAAGACAATAAAATAATTTAGTTTTCTGGGTTTTTAAAAGCACAAATACTTAATTCTTGGATAATGAATTCATTATTTGTGCCCCTAAACGTGCTCCGCTGGCGAGCATTAGGGCGGAGATTCACTACGTTGGCCGCTTTGTTGTAGACACTGTTTCAAAAAAAACGATAAGACTCGATGGCGTTTGTGGTGTTAACCATCTGGTCTCGCTCGTCGGATTACCTGGTAGGAATTTTTCTGGTTTTCTCACATGCCATACACAAATGCGGGGCAGTTCACCCTAAAAGACCTCCCGGAAGGCACTGCCCTCCTCCTTCTTCAGCGACACCGAGCCAAGTCAGACTTCTACCTACGGGTGCTCCATCATAACAGAAGCTGTCTTCCACTTCCATGAGAACACATGGGTTCATGGACATGGTCTAGTTGTTGCTGTCGACCAAGTGAGATAAGAAACAATAATAATAATAATAATGCTAGATCTAATGTTAAAAAAATTGTCATGTTTGATTAAGTAAATAATCCGCTCTTATCTGAATCGAACAAACAGATAGTTAAAAGAAAAAAAGCCTGAAAGAGTAATTTTTATCTAACCTATTGCTATGATTATTTATTTATTTATTATGTAGTTCTAATGCAGTTTGTAATACATATGCAGTTAAACTTTATACGATAAGTAAGGGCTGCACCGCTGTAATTCATTTAGCATACCCAGGGTGCATGTGTAGCTTGAAGATAGGCTACGGACGCGAGTAATACTACTCCGCAGCGCTCTACGATCCTATTAGACTGGGAACCTACGGTTTAAAGTGGATTCGAACCACTACAAACATCCATGGTACCCTCAGTCTCGAACCTGAAACCTGTGGTACCGAGCGCCAGAGCGCTAGCCACTCGGCCATCAGGCCCTATATTTATTTATTTTTTCACAAACTGCATTCACTGTCTTTGCACCCTTAATAATGAACCCATTATCCAAGAAAACTAAGTATTTGTGCTTTTATTGATTCATCAAGAATTACTATTTTTTATGAAATTTTCAGACAACAGGCTTTTATTTATTACTTTTTTTTTTTTTTTTTTTTTAATTTTCAATTAATTGCGTAAGAACGATGTTTATTTTCTGGGATAAAAAAATTCACTATCGTAAATAAACATGAAATATGAAACTAAACCCCCCAAATAAATATTTTTATATTTGGATTTTAGAATTTTCTATTTTTGGAAACTTCTTTTTCTTGAAGATTCCCGACGATACTAACGACAGCTTCATCAGTTTGAAAAGTTTCTACATGTACAAAGAAAAAAAAAAAAAAGGGGAAAGGAAATTAGATATTGAAGGTAGTCTTTTGAGTCGACTACCTCCCAAACTATAGAGATAACAGAATTGTAGTGTTCTCAGCATAATGTCACCTCAACAACACGCAATTTGTCAAAGCGATTATTATTCAACCCACAGATCTTTAACAAGCGAGTTACGCTGAGGAGAGAGAGGCCTTTGCGTAGTAGAAATTTTGAACGGGCGTTGTGTGTTTATGCACGTGGTAGCGTGACGTAGCTCTGCAGACAGATCAAATGATGCCAGACCCAAATATGGAGGGGTGGGATCGCCCACGTGAAAAAAAAAGAAAAAGAAAGAAAAAAGAGCAGAGCACCGGGAATGCGGTTTTTCTCGAGGCGTCTTTTTCTTGGTGTTTTGTAAAACAAAGCGACCATAATTCAGGACAAACCGCGGAGAATTAAATACGAACTCGCATCTCTCTGGCTCAAGACTTTAAAGGTCGTTACAACCGAGAATGTTTTTTTTTCTATTCATTTCGGTTATCCATTCATTAAGGCTAAAAAGAAAACAGTACTGGATAAAATTCCTATTTAAATTTTTAAAAAAACAAGTAATATAAAAAAAAAAAATTTGTAAATCAATTCCTACTTTTTTTTTCACTCTATTGCAAAAAGTTCTTTATAAATAATTTTCATTCCTTTTTAAAGTTTATCGGGCGCCATCTATGCGTAGATATATGCAACTTAAATCTAAACAAATCTAAAATGAATTAATTAAATTTAATTATTGAATTAATATTTGAAAAAAATTTATTAACATCCAGTGCCATCCACTACAAGTTCAAAAAAATGTATTTGAACTTGAGCGGATGAATAAAAAAGTATTTTATGTACGATTATATATAGGCAGAGTGTAAGCTAATAGAAGGAATTGAATAAAACACTTTCTAATTTACTAGATTAAATATTAGAAAAATCTATAAATATTAATTATTTTTGGAATATTTTCTTTGTAAATAATATCATTAGTCTAAATAAAGATAGAAGATCAAGATATTTTAGGATTGTAAATAACGTAACAAAAAAAAAAAAAATAAAAAAAAAAAAAAATACAAATGTAAATATTTTTACAAAAAGTTTGAAAATTTATCAAGTATTTTATAAAATGATCATAGCACATGCATGAAGTAAACCGAAGGATACTACATGGAAAAGACAAAATTTAAGAAATATTTTTACAAAATTATAAAAATAAGAATTTAATTTTTATTTTCGAAAATAGAAAAGAAATAAAAACAGATTACGTAAAAAAAAAAAATTCTCAATTGATTATGAGTTTCATTTTCTCGAATCTTTTTTTTTTTTTTTTTTGGCAAAAAAGATTTAAAAATTAAAATATCACTTTTTCTAAATCGGCACTCAAACGTATTTTTTAACAGAATATAAATTAAAATTTTATCTATCTATTTTTATCTATCTTTATTTTTTACAGGTGGCTACAGAAACATTGAAATTTTTTTTCCCTGATTCAGCTTACAACAATTTCCTGACTTATGGTTACTAATTATATTGGTTTATTAGCTTTTTCCCTACTCAGAATTACTCTATGTGTACAATATACGATATTAAAACCTTTTTTAACAACCAAAAACATTTTCACAGTTATTTAATATGAAAAAGTTATATGTTTTCATGAAATTTAATTGGAAAAAAAAAATAGAATAAATATCCTATAAAAATCTGTTAAAAGCCCGAATTATTAAAGATAACCACTCTTACTAAAATAAATACAGAATAATTATTTTATCTTAAACTACTTTTAATAGGAGACTTCAATAAAGTCGAAGCACAAATATTTGTAAAATATATACAATTTTTTTTAAATGACGACTTCAATATTTAACAGAGAAAAAGTTTTTTTTTTAATTATAAGAAATATTATATGAAAAAAAACAATATTAATAACACGGATCGACTTATACAAAATATTAAAGAGCATTTTATTACATTAGACAGATTTAAGAAAAAAAAAATATTTTGAAAAAAAAAAAAAAAAAAGAGAATTTTAATTGGCATATAAAAAACCTTACAATAAAATACCGATCACACACATACTTTGAAAATTAAAATTACTAAAAATTTAAATGATTTGTGAAAAAAATTAAAAATCGCATTTGCACAGAAATCAGAACACACACACACACATATATATATATATATATATTAGTTCAATAAAAAATGTGCTTCTGTGTAGAAGGGCAAGGGGCGCGTGTACAACTGTGACTGTTTTCAGAAACAAGGAAACATAGTAGGAATTGTAATAACGACGTAATATCTCGTAATGACAGTCGACCCCTAATAGAAATTCGTACTAGAACGATTTTTCTTGAAGATGATTCCTATGATTTGTTTTTCCAACATAACATGAAAATACGTTGCTATTACAGAAATCCGAAAGTAATAATTTCCTTCTATGCATCCGATAATTTAGTAGTATATTATAGATCTGGATCATGAACAAATAAAAATTATAGTTTTATGTACAATTCGATATATATGATAAAATTAAGTATCAATTAATCTAGATAATAATTAAACATTTTTTTATAAAATTCAACTAAGCAATTTTTATTCTGCTGAGAATGAAAAGATCAAACTGTAATTGTCTATTTAAATAGTCTACTTATAATAGTAAAATATCAGGTCTATCACAGACAGAGAAGAAAAAAAAGATACATTTATTCTCAATTTTATCTTTTAAACCAAAATTAAAATCCCAAATCTCAAAGGCAAAATGCCAAATCACATAAACACATAGCGAATACCATTGATTATAAGGAAATTCGCTTTTGATTTGCCGCTAATCTATCAACACATACGCAAGCCAGAAAAAGAAACTACTTCC
Organism: Caerostris extrusa; assembly: GCA_021605095.1. Lineage (NCBI taxonomy): Eukaryota > Metazoa > Arthropoda > Arachnida > Araneae > Araneidae > Caerostris > Caerostris extrusa. The sequence goes on from BPLR01002420.1 coordinate 34,603, forward strand.
ATTAGAAAGGCAATTAAAGCACTTTTCTCGCAAGCGCGGAAATACACGTGCACACAAGTCCCCCAGACCTCAAAAGAAATTAAGAGAGAAATCTGGTGGCCGATAAGGAGTAACGTCTGTATTTAGTAGGCGGAAAAAGCTACCCTGCTGTCCGACTTGGCACGGTGGATGTGGGCCAGACTTGAATCTTGGCAGCGTCTACCGAAGGGACAATTCATTAAACCTAAGAGTTAGCATAATAGGGATGTAATTTTAGGCGAGAGTTCTCGTTTGTTCCGCATTTTTCTTTGTCGGAGGGATGCGATTGTTTATTTTTGCCGACCAACAACTCGTCGAGGGATGGTGGTTAATGAATCGTATCTTGCAAGCTGTGTTACACTGAAATTATTCTTAGATGTGACGAGCATCAATACGGAACAACGAAAGGTGAACGATTCTGAATGAGCACGTATTACTTAAAGAGCAGGTAGAGCGATTAAATCGGAACAGATAGTTTTATTTGCGCTTAATGGTTGAGTACCACTAACAGGAACGGATTTCGATTCAATTATTTATTTCATTTTCAATTTATTTATGTAGTTATTTAGGTTTTTGTAAAAGTTATTGCACATGAAAACCTATCGGAAATATTTATTCGTTGAATGTAATTGTTTATCATTTTGTAAATATTTAGAGTGTTTTAATATATATAAAAGTAATAAATAATTGTCAATCTGAAATGGACAACTTAAAAGCGCATGGAAAGAAAAATCTCAAGAAATCGCACATAGTTTAGAAAATAATAACTTTAGAAAGAATAAATTAAAAACATTTTGGTAATAATAGTTATTGATGATCTAATAATAGTTTATTTACAAGAATTTAGTAAATGCTAGTATTTATAGGTATGAAAAGAAGTTCAATACTTAAAATAACTTGATCAAATGCATAAATTTAATTTGTATACATTACATTTTAGTTTGGTAAGATTTTATTTAATAATAAATAAGATTAAGTTAATATTTTAAAGATCTAATTCATGAACTAAATTACTGAAACAAATTTAATTCAAACAACTATTTCATAAAACTATCTATATGAAAGTATATTATATTATAAACTATATTAAGAATATAAACATCAAACTATTACGATATTCTTTTTTAATAAGTTTTGTTTAAACAAGGTACAAAACAAAAAAGTTCGACTTACGGAGCAACAAATCAAACAAATAAAAAAAAAAAAAAGCATTAAATATGTTCCTTTTCACTATCAATAAAACAAATTCGAGCAGTGAAATAAATTAATTTATACAAAAGAAAAAAAGTAAAAAAGGCACTTGTATGATTTCTTATCAAAACTTTCAGTATAAATATCTCGCACGTACACACAAAACCGAGTTTTATGGATCAGCAACGATATATTTGATCCAATTAAAAGAATAAACTCGTAGGTATAAGTTTACGACAATGCCAACTGAAAACAATTAAAATTCATTCCACAACCAGAAAAGGAGCTTTTCAAACGACAACCTTTCACACATGTACTTTGAGATAAGGACACATTACGAAACACTGTCAATATCAGTAAGAAGAGAATAAATGAAATAAGTACAAGTTCAAATCCCCCATTTGTAGTAGACAGCATTATTCAAGGTAAGCCACAAGAGACTGCTACACTCATCTCACAGCAGAGAAAATTGCTCATCTAGTGGTTAAAAAAAAAAAAAAAAAAAAAAAAAAAAACTGTGTTGGAGGATTTTCCACAATTCTCGTACCGTGTTAAAACGAAACAGTTTCGTAAGAAGCCGCATTATATGAAGGTTGTCTAGTTCCTTTGGCCTTTTATAACAAGTCAGACAACTCTTTAAATAAATTAGTAAAACCGTGTTCTTGGATTATTTTATAACTTTATGAAATTTTACTACCTAGGTGACGAAAAAAAATGTAAGTGAGGGAAAAAAAAAACCACGCAATTTTTTTTTAGTTTATCTATTTCAAAGCTTATTTTATAAATAAAAATAACAAGGATCTTTTTTAAGGAAAAGAAAAAAATCACAAATGGTTTTTTTTCCCCCCTTTAGTGTTATAAACGGAAAACATGTTAAAACTTCTAGCAATTAAAGCGCCTCGTAAATATTTATTTCGCTCATTTCTCATGGTGGTGATGCTTAAGTCTAGTATATGCTACATAGGTCAGCAAATGTGCAGTATGCAAAGTAAAGAATGTGCAGATTCGATTTGACGAAAGACCCTAGTATTAGGGTTCGTTTGTCCCTCTAGTAATTTTGTACATACTTTAGGCTAATTTGAACGTGATCTACAGTTTAATGTGGACTCCGAACCATTCACAAACATTCATAAAACCGCCAGAATTCGAACCTGAAGCCTGTGGTACCAAAGGCCAGAGCGCCAGCGAATTGGCCATCAGACTGCCCTGGTAATAGGGAGAAGACTGGCGAGATTTCGAGTTGGTCTTTATGACGGTAGACATACCTTCGGTGTGTTAATAACATTGTCCTATAGATCGCTATGGAAGGGAAGAGGAGAAAAAAGAAATAATGTTTTATGAAATAATTTACGGCGATAACTACAGCGGCACTTTTTGCTGGCCATGCTGAGAAAACCTGATTATCCAATACGATTCTGATTTAATGTCACACTTAAGACTCGATTGAGTTTTCAGATTGGTGATATGCCACCAATTCACATTAGCAGATCCTAGGTGAGATTGCATGGTAATCATATCTTGTTTTTCAAAAACGTTTGCTGCACTCTTCCTTTTCAGAACCCTTTATTTTTGTTATTCTACCCCTTGACTGATGTAATGACTTTTCCGGGGACTTTTTCTGCTGAGATCTCTCTTTAATGTCATGACTAATGCAAACCGACATCCCAGACATCAACGGTCAGCCGGAGCCGCCATCCAAAATAGCCCCCAGAGAGGAAGAGCACGGGTGATCCATCCATCATCAGCAACAGCGGGCGAATGGCCAATTCCAGGGTCAGTAAATCGTTTGCAAAATGGGCACGAAACGAGACACCTGACAGGTATGAATCACCGGCCCGCGAAGTCAACATACTCTCGCTTACCTCTTTTACTTCTTTTCCCGAGAGAAAATGCACTCCAGAAACATCCTTCTTAGCATCAGTTTGTTGGCAGACTTGCCAAAATGAATAATACATTGAATAAAAATACAGATATAATATGTGATACATTTAAAAACCATGCAAATTAAAAAGGCAGACTTCATCCTGATTTAATTTTATACTGAATTTGAAACAAAAAAAAAAATTAATTTGGTTTCAACGAAACAATTGTAATTAAAACGACACAATTTTCAGAATTATGAAGTAGAAGGAGTTTTTATTTTTCATGTTTTTTCCAATTTCTTTAAAAGTGGCATAAATATGACCTGACCTATTTCCCTCTCTCTCCATTCTCGAATTCATCATGAAAACGAATAATGAAATGGGCATTAATGCTAATGAGTTGGCTAGCAAAGTGTAATAAAAGATCAGTTTGGCAACTTTTTGCAACTGTATGCTGTTAAGATCCATTTCAATGAAGCTCTAATAGTTGTATTATATTTAACCACCATATTGAAATTGAAAATAAGCTAAGCAGAAATCATCATTTTGGAGGAAAACAACTTATATTTTTATTATGATAATCGAATAATTCAAGATGGATAGATAAAAAAATTAATTAAAGGGCAGATTTTTTTTTTTTTTTTTTTTTTTTAAAGCTGTTGACTTTGAAAGAATGAGAAAATTCAATTTTATTATAAACACTTAAATTACAAGGTTTAGATGATTTTTAAAGCAAACCGCAAGCTTCCAAACCGTACCAATGTCAGCGTTTCTTTTTTAATTATGTAAAATACAAAATACTTTAAAACCAGTAATATTTATCTTTTTCAGGAAAATCTAGAATTATCCCATAATGAACTCAATTGAAAATGTTCGAGCATCAAACTTTTTCAAAAATTCTTATCTTTTCAAGGACAAATGAAAATGGATAGTGTATTTTGTGCAAGCACTTTTCTAGGGAAAAACTGCCCACCATATCAAATTAGCAAGCAGTCAAGTAATAAAAAATAATTCGACAGAAATATTAACTTACAAAGAATTTACTTATTAAAATAATTACTCATGCATTTCAATGAGTCGTTGCACACTTAACTACTCTTAATGAGCTTTGATGAACTAATTTATTATATTAGACTTAACTATTTGATAATTCAATTTGAATACGTAGCACATTATTGGATAAATGTAACACGGCTTATTCAATGAAATATTCTTAATTATTAATAATAATTTTAATTTACATAGTGTAGCAGCGATTAAGTAATTTTTATATTAAAACTGAATTCGTTAAAATGATAAAAAATTTTCTAAAAGAAACATCTAAATTATAATATTTATACATAGCAAATAGCTAATTTTTTTAGTGAGTAAGAATTGAAATGCGTATGTTAAATAATTTTTCCAGTTTTTAACTAGGAATGCGCAGACGGCGGCCTGCCTTATTATAAGTGCATTTGATTTACATGATTGATAATTGTTTTGAAAATTTTTCAATTTTTAATGAACGATTTAAACGGGGAATTTAATTCAGCTTCAGTTTAATAAAAACTAAATATTATAAAAATATTTTATTCAGTAGACGATATATTCTATTTTACTGCAGGCTAAAAGACGAGACTCTTCGTCAGTAACACGCAAGATTGGTCTACGCGTTTAAGCACACACATATATAGTAACAAAGTAGATATGGTTATTCCTAGGTAATATATTAAAATGTTTGAAACCATTAGAATTAACACATATTTATAGACACACTTTTAGGCATGAATTTAAAAAAAGGTAATCATTAAAAATCATTTGATTCACCACTTTCGCGTTCGGTCAATACAAAGCTTTATCAAATACTAAAACACGTGTTAATTCTTTTTTAACACCACGCATTTAGTTCTTTATTTGCATTATATAATAGTATAATATTTACTTTTATTAAATATAAAAAATTGAAATACACATGATAGATAATTTTCTAGGGTTTATGTGTGTATGTATGTACATGCGTGCGGACAAGTGCATGCACGTGATTCTGCAGCTTTAACAAGTCAGAGGCATCCATAGTTTAAAGTATCGAAAAGCATTTCCAACGCATGTAACAAGCAGGGACTTCATGTCTCTAAATTACTAACAAATAAAACAGAATAAGGAATGTTATTCTTAATACCGTCATTTATACAACGGGATAAATGAATTCAATCAATAAAAATAATAGGATGATTTCATTGCATGCAATTCATAAATGGTATTACAACCATTTCGTGAATTGCTAACCATGCTCCAAAAGAATTAGGTCATGAAAAAATGGGCGGTTTATTTTGGTAGAACTGAAAAATGAGACCAATTAATTTTCTATAATGGAATCACAGCAAGTATTTTAATTGATTCATTATCTGGCATACACAAGCCAATTATACAAACAAGTACCATGTACGTTAGGTTTATGCAGAGCACAAAGGTTTCCGACAACCCAGTCTCGTTAATTCTCGGTAGGGGGTCTTAGCAGGGATTTAAAAAACACGAGTTAATTCATTCGCGAGTATAATAAATAAAATATCCTATTTTCAGGCGCGAATGCAAAGAAGCAAGCGCCAACACAAAGCGAAAGAAACATAAACTAGCTTCTGACCGAAACACCGCCAACTGTGCCTGTCAACGCAGATCGAGAGGACGCCAACTGTTCAGGAAGGATGCCAAGTCGGGAGTCTGTCAGTGTTAAATATGTCAATCTGGGTTAAGAATTACGCTTTGTTATGCAAGGAAACTGATCTATTAGCGTACTAAATCATTGCCATTTTATGACGACAAAACGCCAGCATAAGACAGCACTCCGGGATAATTGAAGGGGTTTTTCAACTGCACACTTCAGTTCGTTTCAAAAGTATCACCGACAAGAAAATTTTGATTGGTCCTGCTTTTCTGATCCAGTGGCAGTGCGCATAGATTGTGTGAAAGTGGATGATAGTCTTATTCCACTATACAGTACACTGCTTGGAGAACAGGGCAGAGTTCGGCTAAAAGATTTTCGTCAATTATCCCAGACAATCTCCCAGAAATATTTCATCCTCTAACCAGTTCTACCGTAAAGTTGAGTGTATAAACTTTACGGTAGAACTGGTTAACGATGCCCAACGTTGTAAAGATGATAGACCCTTATAGACTCTTCAATAGACATGACACCTTTAACGAAAGCTGCTTCTTCTCTTTGCTACGAAAGACAATTTGTACATCTAGATCCATCATTTTCTAGATCAAAGTCCATATCAAAATCTAATTTATTGGTTTATTCTATTTATTAAGCAGCTTTTAACAATAAAATTAAAGAAAAAAATGATTTCTGAAGGGAAATATTTTCACTTTATTGAAATATGGAAAAGACAAAGGTACAGTCAAGGTTATTACACGACGCTAGTATATTAAAAAAAACTGTACCTGTTTCAAATAAACTTATTAACTATATAAATATTTTTTTTTAATTTATTAAAATGTATTATCTTCGATGAATATAGTAAATGAAATTTCAAATATAATTTCTTCATACACTTTAATATTTGTTCACACATTTTTTTTTTTTTTTTTATCACCGTATAGGATTAGAGAACCATAATGCCACCGTTCATATAATCGAAATGTTTTTTTTTTTTTTCGGTTATTTATATCTTCCAAATTTTATTATTATTTTTTATATACAAGAAAATTCTTATTTTAAATAAACAACAAAACTTCCTTCGAATTTTTATTCTAAAACTATAAAGGGTTTTAAACTAACTGCAGGTATTGAATTTTAAAAACAAGCGCAATGTATTTAATTTAAACAAAGCATTTATTAGATAAAAATTATGTTCAGTATAAGTTGATGATTGCATAATCTAAATTAGGCGCGCACCCAGGGGTGTTGGCAACTATACAATGTTAAAAATGAACAGTAGAGTTGAGGCACTTAAATGTTACTTAATTTCATTGATTTACGAAAAACATTTTTAAATTCTACATTGGAACATTTGTTGTAAATTATTTCTTCTTTTTAAACTTTATAAATATAAAAAATAAATAAATAAATAAAAAAAAAAAAAAAAAAAGAAAAGAAAACTGGGCTAAATATAAATATTGAGATTTTGTATTAAATGGAATTGGCTTAAAAGAAGAAGAAAAAAAAAAAATGTTTTGTGGAATTTTTAACTTTTTTTTTTTTTTTTTTATTAATTTTGATATATCATCCATTTAGAATTATTAATTTACAGTCAAAATAATTTCTATCTGTAATGCACCATTTTTGTATAGTTTATCAAAATTTTTTGTATTATACATGATTCATTAATTAATATTCCATGCTTTAGCTCTATGATCCCAAACCAAATGGTCATTTTTAAAAAAGAAGTTACATCATTCGCATTGTTTCATTAATAATTTTTTTAAGAGTTGTCTCCTGTCTATTGAATACTACAACTTTTATCTTTTGAGAAACTCTTATTTATTTTTTAAAGCTATATTGGTGTTTTAAAGGATGGAACTCGTCAAACGTGGTAAAATGTATCAATCTTCAGGGATTGAGACATTCGCCATCTTTTCACTCAAACAAGACAACATAAAAGATGCTCGTTGAGAGACGAAAGAGTAAGCATCTATTCGATGAACAAACGCTTCTTCAAAGATAAAAATAAAGCCCGTCAACACAAGAAGAAACCAAAACAAACCCCAACCCAGTAAATATGTAAAGAAAAAAAAACGAACTTACATCCTGGAGGAGGGGATTCCTTTCTGAACTGGCTGAACGAGTGCAGTACCGAAGGTGGAATCGTGGAGGTGGCCATATCTTGTTTGATAATCCGTTCCAATAAAACGGACCCGTTGCACGATAATAAAAAGAATCAGAACCAACACTTGATCGAGTCCGGTTGAGGGATATCTTCTAAATGAGGAACAGTGAGGTGATTGAAAGAGTTATGGTGGTGGGTTGCACAGACGGGTCGAGGTCGTCCGTGGGCCAAAAGAGAGTGCCTTAAAAGGATTGTAGAGTGGGAGGCCGCGAGCAAGGGCACGTCTGCATTGCGAATAATCGTCTTTGATGGATTCAATTCGGAGGAAAGAAATGTGTGACGCTATTTGCGTCTTTCCGATCGGTTTATTAGGAAAGCGCATTTGAAGAAAGATAATAAGGAAATAAAAATTGTGATTCTTTTGTTTTTTTCTAACATATCTTCTGTATGTGGGTGTGTATAACTAAAAAATATTCACCACTTATGGGAAAAAAAGAAATGGTATTAAGTAGAATATGTCATTCCCCGTTATATTATATTAGTTTTAGCAGATATTTCACGTTTCAAAAATTGTTATGGTTAAAACAACTATTTGGTTATTCTGCATATGCAACCAGTTTTAGCAGATATTTCACTTCGCTGTATTCATTTCAAACAATGCCGAATAAAAATTGTTATGGTTAAAACAACTATCTGGATGTTCTGTATATGTAACCAGTTTTAGCAGATATTTCACTTCGCTATATTTATTTCAAACAACGCTGAATAAAAATTGTTACGGTTAAAATAACTATCTGGTTATTCTGTATATGTAACCAGTTTTAGCAGATATTTCACTTTGCTATATCGCAACTATCTGGTTATTCTGTATATGTAACCAGTTTAAGCAGATATTTCACTTCGGTATCTTTATTTCAAACAATTCCGAATAAAAATTATTATGGTTAAAATTATCTGGTTATTCTGTATATGTAACCAGTTATCAATCTCAGAATGTAAAAATTCAAACTAAAACGTTAAAATAATGAAACAAAAAGAACAATAAGAACGTTTGAACAAAAAAATTACTAAATGAATATCAATATAAAAAACAAAATCTTAACACGACATGTCACTCAAATATTGAAAAATTTCCTTTATGATGAATTCGTGCTGAAATTTGATGTATTTATTTAATTAAAAAAGGATGAATTATAATTTTTTGGTTACCTGCTATTTTAAACTACATAAAATGGACTTATCCGTGAAATAATTTTTAACTTATAAGAAATATCAATACACCCACATTCTAATTCTGCAGGTAAATTTTTATGCTATATATAATTTTAAACAATTTAAAAATACTGAAATCAATGTAAGTCACTAAAATTGTAATAATTTTTAACAATAGAGTTTTTCAATATATCCATTACAAATTGCTTAATGTTTAGGTTCTTAGAATAATTTTCTTTTTCAATCTAAATCAACGTAAGTCGCAGTCTTCTGTAAATAAAGTAATTACCCGCTTATAATTTTCATATTAAATATTTTCTAAATAATCTTTTCAAAATGTCAAAAACAAAAAATCTTACAACAGATAGAGAAATACACTAAAAAATAAATAACTTAACAATTAAAGAAAATATACAATATAAATTAATATTCTATGTGATGTTCAGCAATTGAGTCAGTTAATGTAAAAGTAAGAAAATAATTCCTTTATTTGTGCATTCAATTTAGTATTCAATTAATTTTTTGTTTTAAATAAATTTTTTTATTATTGAACTAAATGTTTAACTTCTTTTTTTTTTTTATTTTTTTTAAATCTCTAAATAGATAAAATGCAACAAAGATTTTAGAAGGCATTTTGTATTTTATCAAAAAAATAATTTAATCTTCTGAAATTAAATTTACATAACATTAATTTTACGCAGAATGTTTAATACCAAAATCTAAAATTTAAGAATAAGCAAAAAAAAAAAAATTTTCATTAAATTTAAGAATCTCAAAAAATTGAATTTTAAAATGAAAGAGAAATTATTTATTTAAAAAATATTTTAATAAATGAGAGTGATACAAAATTTTAAATTCTTTTCCTTTTTAAATAATATCTAAACAAGAACATTAATTAGTAAAATCTGTATTAATGTTTTAAGAATTTCACAATAATTAATTGGAATATTTATCTTACATACATAAATTTATAAGGTCAAAGATTAAAAACATTGAAAACTTTTAGAGCGCTGCGCCTTTTCTAAAATACACTTGATTTTTTTTTTTTTTTTCCCCAGAGATAAACTGACTTCAAAAACCCAGAAAATAGCTTTTTTTTTTCTAAAAATAAACAAATCGTTATTTATTTATCTTACAACTTAAACGCTTTTCATAACACACGCCAACATTGAAATATTCGTAAATGAAAAAAAGTTATGTTAACACAGAGGAATAAATACATCTTGTATTATGTTTGAGGATAAAATTCAATTAAAAATTAAATTATTTATTTACTTAAAAGTTTTTTTTTTTCTCTACTATCTTCTCTTTTATGAACATCAAGAACTTCATACCATATTAATACAGTATATTCAGTTATGGCAAAATGCCAGAACAAAATCACGATTAAAAACAAATTCTAATTTATTTACTAGAAAGAAATGTGCAAAAAGATCGTCTGCAGAAAAGGGAAAAACAAATGTAATTATAATAAATAGAATGGCTTGGTTCATAGAACATTGTATGACGTCATAACCACAATGAAAAATGATGAACAAGGCAACTAGAACAATGTTATTTTAAAAATTTATTTCAATTACTTCCATTACTTTAATTTTTCAGAATCAAGATAAAAGATTATTTTAGAATGTTCTATCATATATTAAATTATGTTGTTTATGTAATTAGTAAATTATTGAAATTTTTATCAATTTAAAAATTATAAAAAATTATTAATAATACAAAATATTTTTATATTCACCTTACCCAAAATTCAAGATTCTTTTGAAAAAATATTCTTTACACCAAAAACAGAATTAAAACATTCGAAACCAAATATACTAAATGAATAAAATGAGCACCATATTCGACATTCCAACTTTAAATGCCTCGGGCAACGTGTAGAAACAACTAATATAAACTAATTTTTTTTCTTCTTCGTGTAAGTAGGCAGGCAGTTGCGTGGGATCAACAAGTATTTACGATTGCCATGGATCGTGATTGGAAAATCATTTAGCTTTTACGGGGGCAGGTGAAAAAAATTCATTGCGAACAGCAACTCTAAAATATACATGACAAAAATGCCCATATGAATACAATAACAAGCGTATATCAACGCCTTTTAAAAGGGTAATTTATTTAAAAGGCTAATTTAATATTTCAGAAGCAGTAAAACAATTTTCATTTACAAAAACAACCTTTCAAATTTTGAGATTTCAACTTTTTCGAACTTTAGATTTCATATTGGTCTATGAACAGTGTTTCTGCAAACTATCGATAAAGTCTAAAATTGTGAAATAAGAATATTGAAAATCTAAAGAACCAAATTTGATTTTTCTTGCTTTTGATGATATTAAAAATGTAAGGAGGTAGAGAAAAAAAAAAAAAAACATATAAATAGTGACATGGGAAAAATACAGGAGATCACGACATTAAGTTAACACCGTTGTAAATTGTATTTAACATGTGAATTATTTTTTTAAATGAGTACAAGTAACTATAGAGTAACTAGCGGTCTGGCGCTCGGTGCCACAAGTTTCGGGTTCGAGTACCGGTGGCTCCATTGATGTTTATAGTGATTCGAATCCATTTTAAACCGTAGGTCCCGGTTTAATATGACTGATAAGCGTAGGGCCGACAAATAAAAAGAAAACATCCGTCTCGAAATCTGCCAGTAGGCAGATGGCATTTGCCCAACCATGGGGCTGTTGCTCCAATGACGAAAATACGTAACTATATTTTATTCGAAGATAAACTTCATTTGACATTTTTTTGTTAAAAAAGATAGTGAGAAATACAAAATCAAATTTAATATTAAGTAGTATGTTTTTCGATAAATTACCATGCTTTCACGTTTCAAGTATCGCTTATTTGACAACATTCAAGTAAATTGCATATATATATAATTCTTCTGTACATATGTTCGTCACTGAACTTCTAAACGGATTGACCGATTTTAATGAAATTTTTTGTGTGTGTTTGGCAAAACATGGAGAATGTTTTTTACGCTATCCCCTTTTGTTGTAAGCCGCTACAGAGGGTGCTGTAGTATATCAACTTCTATACCATTCAACCCATCGCAATGAAAACTAGTAAAAATATGCATTCGAGTATGGAAATGTTCGCGCTATCCACTTTATTGTTACTTGTTACCAGAGGGTGCTGCAGCATGTCATCTTATAGACCGTTCCAATGAGTATGCACATATATTTGAACATGGAGAATAGATTCGCGATATGTCATTTTTTAGAATGCATTTCTTTTTTTTTTTTCCTTTTTTGGCAGGACGTATGCCGGATTCTACTACTGTATATAATGTATCATATGTGTGCTTGATGGTCAAAGCTGCACTGAAGCACAGGTTTATGAGGGACGGCTGAAGATCTCTGGCTCTATAAGATGCAATGGGATTTTGCCATGATAGCCTTAACATAGGAATTTCAAAAATTATCAGACCATTTTGTGCATTATATAGAAAGAAAACCGAAAAACTCCAACCAGGTAATTAAACTATCAATTAAAAATTCTCAATCAATTCTAAACGTTTTTTTAAACAACGACTGCAAAGCACACCTCCTGCGAAATCAAAGCCTTGATTTATGAAATAGCATAAAACCGAAACTGTGCACTACCACTGTATAACGCGAGAGGAATCCAATACTAACACATAATCCATTACTTTATTTAATCCGGAAAGTCTCCATTGGAGATGAATTAATAATAACAGATTCCTAATTGCTCACTTTTCCATCTTTCAATTTTATAGTTAAAATTTAATGAAAGCAGCACTTATTCTCTCTTTCTTGCATTCGCTTCTTCGTCGTTTACCGCTTTATAAAAAGTTCTGTCTTTAAAAATAAATTGTCAGAAATGCTGAAAATCGTGATATGGTTTATCTTATCACTATCATTCCAGATGAGTCATCCCAGTATCATAAAAGCAACTAATAAGAGGTCAAGTCATTATTTAAAGGGAAAAAAATACAGTGTTGAGAGATATACAGCAAATACATTCCCTCCTTCTTCACAAATAAATTCTCATGCTCATTTCTTAAGTTGGAAAGGCTACGACCTTAGATGACACAATAGAAGAAAAGGGACCATCTAATTTCTACGGAGCCACTCATACACAACACTGACTTGTAAATGTGAAAGTGACTTTCGTACTTTTATGTTTAGATTAACTTATTTAAAGATTACATTATTAAAAATTACATTACTACATTATTTCAATCAAAACATTGACATTTTAATGCTAAACTATCAGTTTTCCAACGCATCAATTAAAATTTTTAACTAAATTACAAAACAAAAAAAAATCGTTCTAATATTTGAAATTTTTATTTTTTTTATCTTCCTTTTTTCGATTAAGTAAGAAATCAATTTAGTACTTTTCTCTTATATTCGATTAGAATTCATAAGAAATTGAAATTGAATAAAACAAGGAAGAAAAATAAAATGAATTTTACTAATTTAATTTACGTTAATAAAATGAAATCAATTGAAAATAAATAAATTGGTATAAAAAATAAATGAGCCAATTTACTTTTGTGTTATGTTATTTTCAAATTTATCTGTTGAAAAGGGAAAGGGCAGACAACATATTTTCAACAGATGAAAATTAAATCAATTAAGCAACAAAAAAATCGACAAAAATAATATGATTATTATAAAATTTAATTTAATATAAGAATTTTTAGGTTACACACACTGTAATTATTGCAAACTTCACAAGAATATAAGAATAAGAGGAATTCAACAAGAAGGGCGCGACAGCATTTTTCTTTGCTAAGTGGGGCGTAATGGTAAAAGTATCATTGCTCTATGCAATTCAACTGGGTTAATATCCGACATTTTTTACACAATTTAACTTTGTTTCCAAGTTTTTTCATTGGATCTGAAATCATGTTTAATTCAGAATGCCTATAAAGAAGATGTTATTGCTGTTACTAATCCCCTTGGTGCAGGAAAGCCTACTCCAGGTCCAAAGACCCTAATTCAGGCGACAGAGCCATGGCTAATGCAGCTTCACTTTAGCGAGGACCCACGACGGCTGAAAGACTAACTAAAACCTCCGAACAATGCTTTGCGATCCTGTTAGACCGGGACATACGGTTTAAAAATGGATTCCAGTCATCAGATTGTTACCAAGAAACAATGGAATTTTTTTAATGCATTACAACTTCCTCATTCCATTTTTTTCTTAAAAATAAATAGGGTCTCAATTATACAAAAAAAATGATCCTATTTATTTTAAAGATAGTTAGTAGAGAAAAACTGTAACTGAATGTTTTTAACTGCTCAGTAATACAATGAATGTATTTTCACGAAAACGGATTACACAATGGCCACATTTAAACTGTTGCATGTCCATGAGAGATGTGAAATGTTTTCAACTGCCACTGAAAAATTCTGATGTGAAAATGCTTAACAAGACACGCCGAACACAATACCTTCTCAGATAACTCTGAGTGAACGGTTCTCTGCACGAGTTGCAACACCTTAACGACCATGTATAAATAAATATAGCCCACTGCGACAGAAGAATTGTAACAGAAATTTTTCCCAACTCCCACAAGTTCAGAAATAAATAAAAAGCAAAGAACCGAAAAAGAAGATACAAATATGTGTACGCAATTGTTAACTCGGAGGTGTCGAAGCATTTTGGAATGGAGCCAAACGTCCCACTTCTAACAAAATACAAAAGTAAAAAAAAAAGAAAAAGAAAATAAATAAATAAGAAACTCCATGCACTCATTCATGCCTGCATCGGACGCCGCCGTTTCATTCCGCTGAATTTTAAACAAAACAGACTTTTTATCTCTCTTCGAAGAGCTCAGGGGGAAGATTTCTTGAAAACCGAAATGCAAACGCGAGTAAACAGAACATTAAAATTCTAAAAAAAGAATTCGGGTCAGGAGAATTCTCATCACCAAACAGATTCAGTTACTGTCGCAGAAGGAAGAAAATATATATATATAATAAAACTAAGCTTAAAACTTTTAACTATCTCGGTTTTAGGTTGTGGCAACAAATAGTTGGAGATTTTGAGAACTCCACATAATAATGTAAACATCAATTGACATCTAGAGATATCCGTTTCGAGACATCATTTTTAATGAGATACTACAACTTTGATTCAGTATCTGGTTACAGTTAAGATGCATTCTTATAAAAATATCAAGAATTTTTGACGTCATCAAGTTATCTGCAAATGAAGAGCAAGTTATTTTTTACTCGACTACTCCAAGCAATACTGAAAACAACTCCATAAAAGAACTTAATTAAAGGAAGGCTTAATATAATTATAAAAAATACTGAACATTAGCATTTCAAAAATGCAATGAGGATGATATTTTCGAATATTTGATGCATTCATATCTAGTCTATTTTATTGGTGTTTGTAGTTTTAATGTCATATACTGGTCATGATAAATGTGCATTGGAATTTTTTTTTTTTTAATGTAAATTGGGAACTCCACATAATAATGTAAACATCAATTGACAGCTACAGATATCTGTTTCGAGACATCATTTTTAATGAAATACTACAACTTTGATTCAGTATCTGGTTACAGTTAAGATGCATTCTTATAAAATATCAAGAATTTTTGACGTCATCAAGTTATCTGTCAAATGGAGAGCAAGTTTATTTTTACTCGACTATTTCAAGCGATACTGAAAAACAACTTAATTAAAGGAAGTCTTAATATAACTATAAAAATACTGAATATTAACATCGCAAAATATAATGAGGATGATATTTTCGAATATTTGATGCATCGTATCTAGTCTATTTTATTGGTGTTTGCAGTTTGTCATATACTCGTCAAGAGAAATGTGTATTGGAATATTTTTAATGTTAAGGTAATAGCCAAAAAGGGATATATCATTTAAGTTTCAAATGACCAGGTTAGCTACAAGTCTGTATCGTCAAAAACAATCAATATAACCTTTAAGACCAAGCAACTGTCACAATTAAAAGAAAGAACAAGAAATAAATGCTAGAAGGTAACATCTATAATCTTCCCAGATTAAACCAGAAGTAGTGCTGTTGCTGCCTTTCGTCTAGCTACGATGTATGGCTGCTTATATGCACACCTTCACAGGTTCAAAAATAATTGATAGTCCTGCCTGTCCCCCTGCTGCAATGTACGCTGAGCAAGAACATTTTAGCAGCAGGACAAAAAATATTAACAAATATGTCAAAATCTCTACAAATAAGTTGCTCTGTGGCGCCATTTCATAACAGAATAATGCATGACAATAAATTTTATGCACTGCAATAAATGCATCAAATTCATTTTTAAATTAGGCTAAGAAAGTAAAGGGAGAAAAATATTTCAAGTGGATAACAACATTTTAAAAGATTCCAGAAATTATCCCTAGAAGACAGATAAACAACAGATAGCTGATAAACACACCCAAAGATTAAATTTAAAAGAAACACTCGACCCGATTTTTTTGCTAGTACTTAAGATAACATACTATACATAAATAGTTTTCACTAAGATTATATACACAAATCGAGGTCTGAAAATTTATTATATACAAAATAGTTTTTCATGACAATTAGTTAAAATGAAACACTAAAAAAATTCCATGTAAGAATGCAGTCTTATTTGTACCTCTTTACTTGGTGATGCATTTTCATAGTACATATGAATTACCATTATATATTTGATAAAAAAATGTAAATGCGTCTCATGCAAGTTTTTAACTAAAAATGATGCAACGCAATAATTGATATCAAGGTCAAGAGGTCTTAAGAAATCTATAATATAAATCTACGGAAAGATAGCAATGAAATGAAAGAAAACAAATCACATTTGTTCTTTCATATACAATACTAACTTTCCAAGAAATACATTTTTCTATCCAAAACATCATTTATTATTTGTGAATTGCTAACGATTTACAGTTTTGTCGTTGCAGCTTTTCACGCGCACGGTATTGTAATTTATTACGCACCATTGTCATTCCTAATACGAAAATAATGAACTGGACGCACCCATTTTTATGCCCGATGAAGCTACACTGCACAAGGACGTCAAAATGATGGAATTACTGCGGCGAAAATTTGACATCGATCATCTCTGAGCAGGTCTGAATGGCCTCAGACATCACCACAGTTTGCATTTAATGATTTTTTATTGTGGAGTTACCCCAAATCACAAGTTTAAAGGAATCTCTAATTCTTATCAACACTAAAAGGTTCTGTACGTCAAAAAGCAGCAACTACATTGGCATGTTATTCCATTCTCAACGGGCATGATACCACGATTGCAATCTGTATTGCAATATGGTGTTGGACTTATTAAAAGCATGATGATATAAATGTCTCATTTAAAAATTATTACAGTTTTTTTTATCAGTTCCCCTACCATAACGCATGAGCACCCTTTTATTGTCAAGATGTTATTTATTTATTTTTTTTTTTTATCAAATTAAACCCCGAGGTAAGGTGAATATTAATCTTTAAACTGAATGTTTCTGCGATTAATAAATAATTTTTTTATCAGCATAAAACTTTAGAACTACTCTGTAATGCAACTTGTCAAGATTATTTTTTTCAGATGTTTTCCTTTTTGTCAACAATAGTCATTTGCACATACTTTTAAGTTGCTAGATTTAATTTTTAATTTTTATTAAAGGCTTTTTTTTTTCTTGAAATACAAAGTATAATTAAAATTCATCATTAATTATAGTTAATTAATGTAAGATTAAAATTAATAGGTTAGTTTAACTTAATTCCACTATAAAATCAAAACTATTAAATATTCTAGAATTTTTTTTTAAATTTGGGTATGAATCAAAATTCCTATTTTTAAGTTGAAAAAATTAAGTTCTTTATTTAAAATAATTAAAAACTTCCGATTTATTAAAATTTAACTTTTTTGAAAGTGTTTTAGTTAAATTTTTCATAATATTCACATAATATCTGCAAGTATTGTCCATAAAACAATTACACAAGCACACACAAAAGTAATTTTCTGGCAGAAATAATATACCACCATCACCCATATTTGCTTCATCGTAGTAAAATAAACAACAATCAAATTCAAATGGAGTTCAAACACATTCAGCTGCTTTCCTGAAACTGTTTTTTATAACACAATTCACAAAGAGTAATAATTTTCTCCTCAAATTCAGCACAAATTTTTTAAAATACGTAGTAATCTTAACCATCATCCATAATAGAGTATTAAATTTCACAGAAAAGACGGAATAGTTGAAGATAACTGGCAACATGAATTGAATGATCAATAATGGAAGTGTAAAATTGCATCAATTAGCTTATCATTTGAATTATAATGGTAAGAAGAAATTTAAAAGATTTAACAAATTATCTTAAAAATCACCTTTCAAACAATATACTGATGTTTATCGCACAGTGCAAGAAAGAGATGCAAAAAGTGGTGAGAAATCTTGCAAACTAGAAACTATGATTGCAAGCAAAAAAATAAAAATGCATGTTAAATTAATATCGAAAAACAGCATCATACCAACAGAATCCTCTTCCATTTTGATCCAACCAATGAAATATTCCGCAAAGAAAACTATCGTTTGACAGAAAATTTAAAATCGTCCAATCACTTATGCAAGCAGAACACTGAAACGTTCTGCATTCCGAACAAAGTGAGCGAGGAATTTGATAATGTTTGATAGCTGCTCGCAATCTTTTAACTGCCGAACTTGGTTGTGGCATGACGCAACGGCGGAAGTGGATATGGAGTGCACAACATAAGAGCGATAACACAATTTTTTGACACTTCGTCTTGGGTTTTTAAAAAGAAGTCTCTTTTGTGTTCCGGGAAAGTTATGTAGTAGTAGTAGTTAGAGGAATGCAAGACTTAAAAGAAACGATTCCCACTTGCCTAACAAAAAAAAATTCTTAACCAAGATACATTAAAAGTTTCATTTACAGCATTTAGACATAAGTTACATGTTAACACGTTGTTATATGATGACATTGTGTAATTAATTAAAAAAGTCAAGAGAAGGAATTTTGATTTGATTTCTTAGAAATAAATATAAGATATAATATAATATAATACTTATAATATACATTAAGTATTACATTATATATTAGTATTATATATATTACTAGAAGACCCGGCCACGCGTTGTTGTGGCTTTCTTATATTTCGTTCAATTATTAGATACTATAATTGGTATTGTTAAGGAAGTGATTGGTAAAGAATGATGAAAAGATCAAATTAAGTTTCAACGAATAGAAAATGTTTAATTTTTATTAATTTAATGAATGAGGTAGATAATGTTGATTTTTAAGACTGTTTTATAATTATTTTACGTAATATAATTTTTAATAATTATTACTTTCATTTAACTAAGAACTAAGCGATGAACAATATTTTTGTTAGTCTGTCTTTCGTCGAAATAAATAAATTCGATGGTTTTCGAACACGTGAACATACAGCTGCCCATGGGAGAAACACGGATTCTGAGGTTAGATTTTTTGGTGGTCGTTTACTGAAAATGATAATTGAAAAAAATACAATACAATTAAAATAAAATCGGGATATAATAAAAAAAGACTTTAAAAAAAATTCACAATAAAATACAAATGCAAACGATCGTTTAAGGTACACGAACACCTTCGAAGGAATTTTTTTGAAATTTTTTATCTTTGTACACATTTTTGGATTGAATGTATCTAAAAACTAATGATTTCACATAAAAAAATTTCATTATTATTTTTTTTAATTTTTATAAGCTAAAATAAGGGTAAAAATGGCCAAAAATTGATACTGTTACAAAACCTGAAATCAAATCAATATTTTTAAATTTCTAAGTTTGTATTTGTTTGTACTAACATTTTACAGTGAATAGACCTCTGGTAAATTTATATCTTTATTATTTATTATTTTGTGCTAGTTTAAATGCTGTCGACACAAAAATTCTTCCAAAATTTGCATGTAATTCCAAGTTTAACAATTGAAATAAAAATATTTATGTAGCTATAATCATTTCAGAGGTCTATTCCCTGTAAATATTTATGAAAAACATAAATACAAAGTTTTGTAGCATTTGGATCAAAATTACTTGTGTTATGGTGTTTCACATGAAAACAAAAAGCATAAAATTCATTCTGAGAAAAAAAGCTAAAAACAACTTTTAATTAGATATATTACTTTTAAAAATGTTGTAAATATATTAAAATGCCATTGAATTATCAAGTTCATAGTCTTATTTATTAAAAAATATAGTTTTTTTTTTTCCTTAAAGCTGTAAATATTTTCTGAGCTTTGTTTTGAAAAAGTTAAAATTTGCTCGACAAACTTTTTTTACAACTTCCTGCTATTTGCAAAGGCTTTTTAATATGAAATGACCTGAATTTAAAATATTTAGCCTTTTTAAAAGTGTTTTGATTAAATATATTCAAAACCTTTGAATTTCACATAAAAATATCAACTTTAACTATTCTTTATACAATTTATTCTTTAAAATATGGATAAACATTGCAAAAATGTGATATTGTTGCAAAAATTTTATAATTCAAAAATAAATAAAACATGAATAGTTTTTTCCTTTGCAAGTATTTTTATGCTGGGAATATCCTTTATGTAGGTAATATACTGTTTTCAAATTTATATCTCAATTATTTATACATTTTTTGTATGCTTAAAGTTTGTCGACACAAACTTTTTTTTTACAAATTTACAAAAATTCTTAGTTTAAAACTAAAAATAAAAATAATTTATGAATTTAGGTTAATTTCCATGTTCTATTCCTTTCATACATTTAAAGAAAACTTTTACATGAAGTTTAAAAGCATTTAGAACAGAAATATTTTTATTGTGATGTTTTGAATGAATACAAAATGCATAAAAATTCAAATAAGAAATAATTAAAACCAACTTTTAAATATAAATAAAAACAAATGTACATACATAAAAATGTTATTGAGCTTTAAATTTCTCCTTTATTAATATAAACACTTATTTATTTTTTTTTCTTTAAATAATTTCCAACTTAAAAGTACCATTTATCAATTTTTCTTCGACAATATTCAAATCACTCAAATTTATAACTCAAATTCTTTGTTTTTCAAATAACAAAAGTTTTTAAAATAAAATGTCCTTGATTTTCAACTTGCAACTATTATAATACCTTTTATAAAATTTTAATCTTATCATTATATCAAATAATTGCAGAGTTTACTTCATTTTCACACTTTTCAAAAATCTTGAAAATTCATCATTTTTCTTTAAAATTATATTGTCTATATTATATTATCTTGCAGATCCCATTTCATTTTAGAATTCTTAATCAAATAAAACACACGTTGACAAACTTTTAGCATAGAAAAGTTCAATGTTTTGATTCACAACTTTTCATTCAATATATTTTATTCCAATTCAAACTTAGAAAATGTGTTTTTCTTCTTCACAAAAAAATGTTTTATTATTTTATGATGAAAGAAATCACAAAACAAATGGAGAAAGTTAATGAGCTTTAAATTCTCCTTTATTAATATAAACACTTATTTATTTGTTTTGTTTTCTTTAAATAACTTCCAACTTAAAGTACCATTTATCAATTTTTCTTCGACAATATTTAAATCACTCAAATTTATAACTCAAATTCTTTGTTTTTCAAATAACAAAAGTTTTTAAAATAAAAATGTCCTTGATTTTCAACTTGCAACTATATAATACCTTTTATAAAATTTTAATGTTATCATTATATCAAATAATTGCCCAGAGTTTACTTCATTTTCACACTTTTCAAAAAATCCTTAAAATTCTCTTTAAAATTATATTGTCTATATTATATTATCTTGTTAGATCACATTTCTTTTTAGAATTCTAAATCAAATACAACACATGTTGACAAACTTTAAAAGCATAGAAAAGTTCAATGTTTTGATTCACAACTTTTCATTCAATATATTTTATTCCAATTCAAATTCAAACTTAGAAAATAAAAAAAATATTGATAATCAAATCAGGTAATACTTACATACATTTGATTTATTTCTCATAGAAATAATATAAATTTCATACAATATAATTTTCACAAAATTTAAAGTAGTATAAAACAATAATATTCAGAACATGAGAATTTTACGGTTATGTAGTACAGGCATCGAGACACGACGCCATCCTTTTTTTATTTGAGGTATATCTTTCGTCTGTGGTGGAAACAAACTTTACTCCAACGATGAAATTGAGTGCAAATAAGAATTCTGCAATTAATTATCCCGAAATAGCAATAAAATAGTCATTATATTGTTCGAAAAATGAAGCTACGAATTCT